>JAHWFP010004526.1:11359-27217 GCA_023313725.1 Lithobius niger
AAAAAAAAAATTACAAAGTCAGCGGTTTAAAGGTTTCTACTTTGCTGTACAAAGGCCTATTTATTTATTTACGGTGGAAATATTGATATGAAAATGCATGGAGTCTGGGTCAGAGAAAGCACTGATTGAATAAGTGAAGCGAACAACAATTAGCCTTTGTTAGCCCGTGTGCGTAAACTGAAAACGTAACTTTTAATGAATAAAACAATGCTTCACGTATATGTAACTTGATATTAAACTGCTGGCTAAAGCTTCTGTCGTTGTAGATGATTAAAATTAAAGGACAAAGGCGTATTTATTTACTTCGGTGAATATATTCACACGAAAGTGCCCACAAAGACCGGGTCAGGGGAGGCGCTGATTGAGTGAGCGAAGCGAACGACAATCAGCGTTTGTTAGCCAGCGTGCTCAAAAATACATAGACGGCATATAGACGGCATACACGCCTTCAACAACAAACACATGACAGCGCAAACCGTCTCAATATAGCAAACCGTGAATCAAACACCATCCGTGCTCCACCCTTGCAAGGTTCGGTCGTTGTGGACAATTAAAATAAAAGGATTAGTGAAACTCGGTTAAGTATTGAAAAAAAAATTACAAAGCCAGCGGGCTAAAGGTTTCTACTTAGCTGTACAAAGGCCTGTTTATTTATTTACGGTAGAAATATTCATATGAAAGTCCATGGAGTTCGGGTCAGGGGAGGTGCTCAGTGAGTGAGCGAAGCGAACGAAAATCTGCGTTTGTTAGCTAGTGTGTGCAAAAATACGTAGACGGGATACACCTTCCGCAACAAACACATGAGAGAGCAAGCCGTCCCGATGTTGTAAATGGTGCTTCAGCAAGTTACATCATTAAACATCACTTCACTGTATCGCAGCCTACTTTGTTAAGAGGCAAATAAATTTACATTTGGTTAGCTTCAATTGGTTGGCCACACATACAATGGAGACATGTAGTTTTTAATAGGTACTCAATTCTCACATTCCTGTAAAAAGGGGTGCGGGGATTAACCGAGTAAAGCGAGTGATTCCCACACGTGATAGGCTACATCTCTTCAACATACTTTTTTAACTATAAAAACTGCAGAACATGTAAGTAATGTGATGAACGAACTGTGATCAACAACTGTAATTAGCATGCATCCGAATAATCAGTGATGTTTTACATATCTGTGATTCTACGATTCTGTGATGTTCGACATATCAAATAAACTGTATGAACGTCAGTAGAGTAAAGCGAAGCGAACGATGTGGGGTAGAAATAAAAAGTCTGGGATGAGTAGTTCCACAGTTTCCAATACAAAGAAATATTTTGTTATATACGAATTTCTTTAAAGGAAGAAAAACAACTGCTTTCTTTCTGTGAAACTGGTTGCAAAAAGGAAGAAGAATAAAAAGAAGAAAGGAAAAGGCACAGATCCCTATTTTTCCCTCTTGTCCTTGCAGGTCGAGGGCAGCTGTCACTGGCCACAATGAAGATGGATTCTCACCGAAAGTTTTTTTCTACTGGAAAAAAAATCGAGGTTGCGCTCTTTCTGGCTTTACAGATTCCGTTACGGGATTACGTTCCCGGACAGAAAGAGAAAGCAGAAAACTTTGAAACCAAATGCTTGAAACGAAGGTCAACAGATCCCAATAATTATTTCACTCATAAGCAATGGTAAGCATGAATCTTTTCTATAAGAGTAGTGTCGATATCGTTTAGTGTGTCATTGTATGGAGTTACAAATGGGGCCAACATTGCATCGCAGGCAGACGGGTAGTAATCGTTCTTCTACCTGTACGTCTGTGGTGTAACCCATGCCCCCCTCCCCCCACGCTCCCGCCTCCCCTGGCGGTGTGCGGTATGTGTTGTTTTTTTTTTTGCTTCGTTGTTCATCAGTGGCAAAGACAAACGCCTGTAAGCGTTTCTTGCAAACACAGGTTTTTTTTTTGTTTGTTTAGTATTTTGTGTTATAGTTTCAGAAGAGAATACCTGATAGTTTGTGTATTGTGAAATGTATTTTGTCACACGGCCATAAAATGTCGAAAGAATTCACCCTGAATGTTTATACAGAAAGCCCGGTTCAATTAATTTCGACAAGTCCGTTAAGGTTACGTTCCACCTCCACCCCCGTCGTATTTCAGTCCTCTTCCAAAATTAATGATTTTTTTTTTTATACAGATGGCGTGTTTCTTGACGTACGGCAACCGGCTCAGTTTAATGTATGACAAAAAACAAAAACTGTCCAGTGTTTTCTTTTCTTTTTCGTTATTTTTTTCTTTATTTTTCATGAAAGGAACCACATATCAAATGCCGACGAAGCAAAGTTGTCCAATCTTAATTGAGGAGTTCTCCGCTTTCTTGTGGTCATCTTAAGATAAGATAAGATAAGATAAAGAAGACGGCGTCGAGCAAAGCTCAAAGACACCCACCCCCCCTCCCCAAAAAGAACCCAAAGGGATTAGCCCCTCCACGCATCAAGGCGTGCCTTAAAGCAAGACAGGTTGGGTGCAGAAACAACAGAGACAGGCAGAGAATTCCATGGGTTGACCACCCACTCACAGAAAAAGCGTTGTCTGATATTGAGCCGGGATAATTTTCCCCTCAGTTTGAAATGATGTCCACGAGTACTGTTAGGTCTTTCTCAGTTATAATCAGTTTTTCCCAATTCGTCCATCGTTTTGTAAGATATTTTGACCTTTGCTAAAAAAAAGTCGGTAGGGGGTAACAAAATCCAAAGAAAGAAAAACCAAAGCCAAAAAATCCAAAAGAAATATTTGCGCACTTTAGCACACACTTGTGCTGTGTATATGAACATTGAGCGTGTGTGTCAGGATGTGAGTCGGGCTACGAAGGGGTATTCTATTATCATTAATATTTTTGTCAGTAATGGTTTTGACAGTGGCTCGAACGAGTTTCCGTACGTTGCTATAAGCATTTGCTATCACATTAAGCGATAGGCGATATGCGATGTATGTACTACATGATTGAAGTCTTCACTCCAGCAAAACTTAAACAAATAATATCTCCGTTCCCATTCAATATTTTTCGACCAAACTTTTGCCAAATAGTAGATACAAATATACCAAAAATTATGCAGTTCTTTGCAAGAGTAAAAGTAGGGAGCCACACGTAAATTTTGAAAACTGTTCAGTTGTTGTTGTTCTTCTTCTTGTTCTGCCACCATTATAAAAAAAAAAAAACTACTGCACCTGCCTTACCTAAAATTTGAAATATTATCTAAGCTATAAATGTCGTTCTCCTTCATCCTCAAAGAGATATTTTTCAATTGTTCGAGCCATAACGGAGTTACGGGATCCTGAACGATAAGTTTTATTTTTTATATTGTTGTAAGCATTGTAATTAGAGAACAATGCCAATCAGCAAACGCCAGCCGCAAGGCATACACTGAAGAATAAAGAAATGCTAACAATGCTGGTGAGCCAACACTTATTCACCCGAATTTTGAGGAAACGTGAAAAGGAATGGTTTTGGCATGCCATAAAAAAGGTATACGGATTAAAAACAAAAATGTCAAGTGTGCCGTAAAAAAAAGGGTTATATGATTGAACTTTTACTTTAGTTGTTAAAAGGAACACGGATAAAAATGTCTGATTTTTAATTTAAATAATGTACAGTTGAGAAAACTGCTACTATTTAAGTGCTGTTGTGTTTCAAGAATAACAAGCTGTGCCCGCGGCGTAACATACGCCGGCTAGCTGGTTCCTGCATACCTGAGCGTAACACTGTAGTGGGCCCCGGTTTCCCCTATTGTGTAGTCTGAATATCCCCATCTCTGCTCCCTCTTTGAACCCCTGCTGATTTGTGTTATGGAAGTCAATGTTTATTTTTAATGGAGGACGTTTCTCTGTTCTGATACCAAGCCCAACAAACCCAACAACGGTTGTGCATGCAGTGATTGTTACTCAACCAACTTTGAAACTCTTCCAAGTCGGCTCTTAAAAGCTAGTTTTATTAATGCAATATGTCGATTGTTATAGGCCACATCTGTTTGTTTGACATTGTCGGTCGCTCGCCCTCTTTCATTCATCATACACCCTCTTTCATTGTAGTGCGTAATAATGATGAATTTGCTGGCCCAACCTAAGCGTATTATAAAGCACAACAGCACACAAATGCAATTTTCTCAATCGTACATTAAATGATTAAAATTAAAAATCAGAAATTTTTATCCGTGTCCCTTTTAAGAAATAAAGTGAACCTTCAGTCAAATAACCCTTTTTATTTTAGGGGCACACTTGATGTTTTTTTTTATTACTTTTCTTTGCTGCTCTTTTTGTGTTTTGACATATTGTTGAAGTGATTATAGGTCAAATTACGTTTGATCAGGAGAACACAAAGAGTTCCATTTAAGAAACGAGGAGTGACAAACAATATTAAGGCCCTGAAAGCACATGACGGCCACAGAAATTCACTCGGTGAACTGATGCACCCCAAAAATAATACATCCAATCTCCAAGGAACATTTAAAACGACTGATTTTCGTGTATGGATAGAAGTGTTGGCAAACCCCAATGGTTTTTTGAAGCTCACATGGTGGTTCGGTCGAATTTTTATTTACATTTTACTGGCAAAGATCGAGTTTATCACATGACCCATCAAGCTATAATAAGACAATCAAGCTGAACTCCTGAAATACCCTCAGTACATATAATTTGATCAACTAATATTTTCCAGTCTGTAGGCATAATTTTCATCAGCAAAACAACTGACAAACAATCAATACATTATTAAACTAAAACGTAGCACAAGATCCATTTAAGAAGAGTAAAACTCGCCACAGTATTAAGAAGGTCATGTTTCACACTCTGTCAAGAGAGCAAGCCAGGTTCACAGCAAAGAGGCGTATTCTGGAGGAGGCTTGATCCAAACGTCTATATTAGGAACATTTTTACTGACATTATGAGCCCGTTCTTTAAATATTAATGGCAACTGAGCAAGGTGCAAGTTTCAGTGTCATTAAACTATCTTCTTCAATATGTATCACTGATGCTGTCTCGCCAGAGCACTGTTCCTGTCTACCGCCTCAACAACATCAAAGTGCCGGAAGCTAAAAGCATCAAAGACAGACCTATCGTATTTAGAACGTATTAAACAACTTAAATTGGAAATGCGACGTCTTAATACTGATCTTTTTCTTAATTATTCACTAATTTGGAGTTGAGAATTTTTTTACGTCAAACCATAATACTTAGATGAAAGGAATCCACTTACACCTACCACAAAAAACAATCCACATATTTTTATGGTTCTGGCTTCCCGTCCCTTTTTAACTATAAAACTCTAAGTGGATGTGTTTCGCTCGCTTTCTTCTCCTGGCAGCAAACTTTCTGCCTCTTAAATATTTATTTTATTTTATTATTATAATACTTTTTATCTTATCGTTTGGGCAGAGGGTGCTTGGCCTTGCCCACCTACCTCGAGTGGAGCAGGGAACAACATAAAAAAGCTCCTGACCGTGTTACGCCTGATGAGTCAGTCTTCGTCAGGCAGAAAGGCAAGACCGAGTCATCAGTATGGTTTAAACGGTAAAGCGCCAATCTTTGTTTTCCGAGGTAGTGCAGGGTCAATTCCCCGCTCAGAAAGTTTGACATTTACATCCGAAAGACAACGGAAATACGTTTGCATCTGTTTTCGGTTATTGTGCGTAAAGTTCAATGTGCCACAGTTAATACTGTACTAAAATTGCATATTTCAAACTTTCAAATTTAGGATCGTAAAATCAGCGAGGTATATATGCGTGAGCACCTCGGGCGTCAGAAACATACACTCCCAACATCTTTCACACACACACGCGCGCACACATACACACAAAAAGAAATAAATAACAGAACAAAGGTTGAAATCCTGAAGATCCTAGCAGCTTTGCGCTCACATCCTCCAAAGCTGTTTGTCAAGATTGCGTTTTGCGATAACAACTGGAAACAAAAACGCGGAAAGTGAACAACAGCCATTAAATGGGCAACACGAGAGCGACACGAGAACAAAACGAGAAAACAACTACTTTGGCTGCTTTCTGTTTACAAATGGCGGGCATATGTTGACTATAGCAACCATTTTTGGAAGAAGAGTCGAGAGGAAGAACCCATCAAAACCTAACTTTGATTCCAAGATCAAAGTTTTCTTCTGTGTGGTAGATTGAAGGTCTTGCGCACACAAGACTCGCACTACGCACGAAGAAAAATTACGTATTTACAACAGACCCAGTTCGTGCATGAGTAAAACTCTGTGTTCAATAGACCAGCGTGCTTTGCTGATTTATGTGCGGTATTGTGCACCACATATCTCGAAAATTCAATATCTGACGTCGTTAGGAATAAATCATTCACGATACGCACGACTTATGATTTGTTTTACTTGTGATTTGTTTGGCGCCAAAGCCACACCGAGCAGTAAATCACAAAGCGGTGTATCGGAAACGTCTTTTCTAAGGTAGTACGGAACATTGCTTTTTTTTTTTTTTATCGTAAACCGTGGTTGAAGATGAGGATCTTCAGCCCGAGGCGCTAAAAACCTTTGAAATTATAATCCATTCATTCCAGGCTTGAATTCGGAGTCACAGTGAAAATTATTCAAGCAGAAAGCGGCGATTTCCAGCAACCAAACACACCACGAGATGTTTTTAATCAACCAGAAGTAACTACGTTGTGGAAACGCATCCCATGTCCTGGGATATACGTAATTTTCATTGTGGAAAAGCATCCCAAGAGATTCCTACTTTGGCCTATGAAGTAACAACGTAATAAACTAAAACAAAGTCATAACGAAACAACAACTTAAACGTCATTTCTAGTATTTCTAGTGAACATTTTTTTTAAACGGGACGGAAAGCCAATGGTCTCGAGATTGGTTAAATAAATACGGATTCAAACCTATTTACGTTGCCTTTTGGATTAATATGTCAGACTGCCTGAGCGGGGAATAGAACCCACGACCTTTGACATCAAGTGAACCGATGATTGATTTAATTAACGTAGAATATCTTTTCGAGTTTTCTGATTTTGTACTCTGCACTAAGTCTTCCTCTTGGAAAGCAACAACGTTTAAACCGTTGAGGTGGGGTAGATTCCGTATGAAGAAAATTCGTAAGCAACTGCCAAATAGTGAAGCAACTTGAAGCAAATATGTTCACAGTTATAAATCTGAATTCGAGATTGAAATGTGTCCCATTTAAGTCTTGTTTAGTTGTGTGACTTACTAAGCGTCAATCGTTATTTTTAATGGTCATCGGTAATGTTCAGGTTGATTTATTTTGACTGCATTAATCACAAATACGAATAAACGAGTATAGAACTTTTTTTTTCCAGGCCTAAAAATCACTCTGTGATAACGATAAAACGTCAGTGAACGTCCTGCTGGAAAACCAAGCCAAGGGGTCCTTCACGAAGAATGTGTGAAATGACCAGCAGTCCTGCTAGCAGGATACATACGTATACCCGTCAAGAAAGCATCCGCTTTACTTACGGGCATCGGATGGTCAATGACAGTATGGTTTTCGTTTTTACTGAGTTTCCACAAACCTGACTTAAACGTCCACTATTCAGAAACACTGAGGGCCTACACACGTACCAAATTATCATACTGAACATGTAGTTCCAGGCTATATCCCCGAAGTATATCTCCGAAATACATCATACTCCACACAACATGTAGTGCCGGTCTTTTGAAGCCTACCCGCACTGATACCCGGACTCCAGCTTTTACGGAAGTAGCCATCTTTGTTAAGGCATAGCACATGCGCGTGAAATGATCCATTTCCGTTTCGAGTTTCGTGAAACTGTCGTATATTTTGAGTTTAAAAAAAACTCAGTGTGCTAGAAGGGCTAATAGCCTTACGCCAAGCGATTTGTTATCCACTGGAAAAATGCTTCGTTTTTTAAGTATAGGCCTATTGTAATCTGTATCATTAACAACAGAAAACTTAAAAAGGAAAATACTGTTTATTACAATAACAGGTCTTTTCGTAACTCTGTTAAATGCAAAAAGAACATTTAAAATCCGTTGGATACAGAATTTCATAGAATAAAAACAATGAATTTGACATTTACTAATTTTAATACTATATTTCTTGCTGATGTTAGCAAAGTGTGTTAACTGATATACCTTGAATGCGTACATTTTTTAAAATTTTTACCTAACAAGAACTAACATTCTATTAAAAAACGAGCGGCTACAGCGACTGCCTAGTCGCACCGGTCTTCTGTACGGTTCCTCCACTTCCAATGTTGAGGCGCACACCTCTATCATGCACTACAACTGCCGTTGTTATTTAATTTAGTTACGTCGAAGCAATCTATTAAACTTGGCGTTGTAAACAATGGACGCGTCGAAGCAGGCTATTAAACAATGGACGTTGTAAACAATGGACGTTGTAAACAATGGACGTTGTAAACAATGGTCGTCAATATCTGGTACTGTTGCGAAGTTGAAAAAAGCGACGGACGGACGGACAAAGTCGTTGCAATAGTCTTCTCGCCGGTTACGGCGTACAGAAGACTAAAACTAAAGAGGCCTATTACTGCAATAAACAAGTTTAAATCACCTTATTTGTATTTGAGTTAACACGCAAATAAAAAAAATACAGAAAAGTAACAAGCTAAAGAAAAAGCTATCGTATACTTAAAAAAAAAACTGGCCAATACCGGTGATTGGTATGTATAGCAAAGTCGTAATGGATGAGGAGAAGCTCTGTCATAATTTTTCGTGTTTGAGACTTAACCAAAAGCTGAAAAGTGGTGAATGTTTGAGAGCCAATCTCGACGAGGTCGCTTCGGCAACTGTTCGAAGCTTACAATCGACCAAATGCAGGAAGGAGGCTGATCCCAAAGCAAGCGGTATGATATATTGTAAGAGCTTAAATCGGATGTCACAGACATGAAAATCGTTAAACTGGCCAATAATCCAGTTGACTACACGGAAGACACGTATTACGCATGGGGTGCAGGCCTACAGATCTTCGTTCAAGGCTGAATTGGTCCGATAAAGAAGTGGCAACGACGTTTGCTTACCGGTATAATCGTGTTGATTCGTCTTATTTTGTACTTGCATGGTGGGCCACTCTTTCAGCCATATATAGACAACCAGGCTTGCAGAGACCGAAGCACGCTTTCCTAGAGATTATCTCTGAAATCCCAGTCATTCGGTTGGACTTGATGACCGACGTAAATTTCAGTCAAATCAAATTGTATCAGACAAATCCCAGCATTCATTAGGCGTTTAACGGAACACGTCATTTACCGCACATAGTTACATCAACCAACAAAGTTTGTTCCGAGATTTACTTCTACCAGGATCAAATAAATGCACACACGTCCATAGCAAAGCAAGCACGTGCACAAAAGCACACAAGAACATGACGTTTCGGCTCCTTGGAGCTCCATGTTTGGAGTAAAGAAAGATTATTTACAAATAACACCAGAAAGTCACGGTAAAAATCCATCTTCGCAAGCCAGAACTTGCTAGGGCGAGTTTAATCAATGCACAGTAAAGGTAAAAACCCATTCATTAGTAACTGAGTACATTAAGTCATTAAGTTCACGTGAATTTAAAAATCAGATCGTTTCATCACCCAGATCGGGACCGTTACCAAGTGTGGAAAATCGTTTAAAACATGGTCAAAACACAAAATCAACGTGATTTTTAAACTCAAACGTACTTAATGGATTTATTTACTCAATTAAGACCAGTTCAAAATGGATAATCCGTAAAACATAAATATATAAAGACAGGGACGTCGATGTGTGACAAGTGACTAGCGACTAGTACCGAACGAGGTGCCAGTGATGAGTTGAATCTAGTATTTATATGGGTTAAGAGAGGTTCTTCTGGTTTCTAAATTTTTCAACTTAGAATTATTTTATTAATTCAGTATAATCGTTACTGCATGATGCTGCATTGAATGTACTTGTGCACTTGGAAGTTGTGTAATTCATCCAATCACAACCGACTGACAGTGATAAGACTTCTGTAGCTTTCGAAAGATTTTCAAAGCTACTGTGGTCAGTCGATGTTCATTGGCTAAATTTAACACCACTTCCGCCTTCTCTCTGGAAACACGTTTGGAACGAAGGAATAAAAAAGCACATTTTATTTGAATCATAATAATGTACTGTGTGTAATAAATGGGTACCAGCAAGTGGTGAAGTAACTCGTTAGAATCTTAAGTAGGTTCGGAAAGCTTTGTTGAGCTTGCTGTCTTTTGGACGTACCCAACAGTCTCTCACGGTGGCGAATTGCACTGAATGGATTGGTGGTTTTTGAAGGTGTCAGTAGTAGTGGAACACGTCTGGTGAAAATGTACTTTTACGGGATGAAAATGGGAAAACTAATTCATTAGAAGGCAGGTTAAATAGTTCATAAATAAAGTCGTTGAATGGAATCAATAGTCCTTTTGTAGCAGTAGGGACCAACCTTACATTCTTTCCTTCCGTTTAATTCTAGCCTTCCTCCCGACTGGCAAACACTCCCGGTACAAGAAAACGACTTTTATTAAATTTTAAAGTATTGTTCACTTACAGAAGTACATACATACATACACGCACTAATGAGCATGGCAAAACCTCAAAAAATTACAGTACTTTAAAATATATATATTTACAAGTATAAAATTAATAAAACCCACGGAGGTGACTCAAAAGAGTGGCAGCCAATCCAGCCATTATGTAAATTGAAAATGACGTGTTTGAACGGTTACGGCGTAATTATTCTTGATTCCTAGCCAAAGACTAACTTAAAGTTTCCCACTTTAGCAGGTTTGGAAATTTTTTTTACCGTATCCATGATTCTTTTTCTATCTACAGTAATAGAGTAGGCTCAGGCAATTTTTTTTATCGTATTCATCATCTGTAAGCTTCAAGTACGAGCTTTATTTTTTTAATAGGTTCGTGAAAAACCACTTGAGTTCCGCGAACATCACCACATTGGTACGTAGCTGCATGTTTAACACAACTGCATATGCTCGATCATCCTTCGCCAAATTCTACCCCTCACGAGCAAGCCCTCTAACGGCCCAAAACCCTTTTTCATTAGTTCGCTTAGATAAAGGGGCAGCGGCGCACTAAATAGCCTAAACCACATCGTGTTTAGAGTCACGCAATGGATTAAAAAGACTAGGCCATCTTGAATTGAACAGCTTCCCGACAAAGTAAATTTCCATATACAGGGTGATTACAAAAGAAATCGACAGTTTGAAGCGTTGATTAAACGAATACAACTTATCGATAAACGGTTTTCACCGTCACATTCTGCAACTCACCAAGCTTCGCAGCACAATGGTAGTTTTCGAATGCGCGTCATGTGAACGTCACGTGACTATTTCTGCAAGATGCCCGTAAATTCTACAGCGAAGGTATTTTGTGTGCTTGAATTAAGCAAAACGTCCTCTGCACACATCCTCGAAGCCCTGACCGAACACCATCTAACCTTTTCTTTATGGTGATATGTCAAAGATAAGGTGTCCATTCCTCCCCTACCAAACATCCTACAAGATCTTAATCAACGGACAACAGCAGCAAATGCCGTAATTGACGAGGATATGGTAAGTTGTGTATAGCAGGAATTTGATTTTCACATGGAGATATGACTGTAACTAAGGGAGCTCACATTGAACATCTATGACTTGCTAAGCAAAACTTAATGAACTGCAGAACGTGTTGCTAAAAACTGTTTATCAATAAGTTCAATAGTTTTCGTTTAGTAAACGCTTCTAAACTGTCTGTTTCTTTTATAATCACCCTTTACTTCTGTCTTTTTGGGCCAGAATGAAGATAGCAGCAAAGGAAACAATAGCACAACTGCGAAAATCTCACAACAACTACAATATGACATACACATTTACAAGGTTATTTTGAGTAAACTTTAGAACTCATACGTAGGAAGTAGCCTAAGCTTCTTAAAACCCAAAACTTTTACTCTGAATTAATTAACTGTTCGTAATGAGTAAGGTACTATTCACCAGCTTACGAAAGGAAAATGAAAGGCGCAATTCAGCACGACCTGCTTTGGTCGCAACCGAGAAGCATTTATTTTTTCGGGGCCTCTCTATAACAGACGTTGTCCTCTTCTCAACCGATAGGCTTCCGTATCTTTCACCAGCTAGTCTTTAACATTGGTCCTCTCTTCACTCCACAACCTCTCTTACTCCAGCGTTTTCTTTTCTTACCATCAAGAAACCATTGTCCACTGACTTTTCTTTTTGACAAGCATTGATCACTCGAAATAATTGTCCTCCAAAATGTTGCGAGCTGTTCGGATCTTCCAGACTGCCCGGTGCGATCACCACTTCCGGTCCTTGATCGTAGCCTGTTCCTCTCCCCCTAACTTTCTCCTCCTCCCTCAAACCGCCCCCCCCCCCCCCTCCGATTCGCTTCTTCCGACTACGATGCAGCTATCGGGTTCAAGCGTTGGCGCCTTCAACTTGCGCCTTTAGGGCCGCATTAGGAGTTGGCATATCATTCGTCACAGGCCTCCATGCACACAGGCCATTCGTCACTGCAGCCATGTGCAGCCAATCAGAACACGGAGCTTATTTGTCAGACGTCCCATGCGCCGTCGTGTGGCGCCCGCTGCAAACTCAATGGGGAATCGTTGCTTCGACTAAATTCAGCTCTTCGTCAAAAACAGTTCGTCTCTGCACAAACGATTAACTTTTCGTTTTCGCTGTAATTTTCCTTTTCTTCGGGGAGTTTAAAAACAGATTACGAAGGCAGACCCGACCGTTCTCTGCTCTTGTGTATACGTATACATGACGTCAGTGGTTGTTTCTATGGAAAACAGCCTAGAGATGATGGTAGCTTGTTCATCGGATCCTCTTGGCTCTTGCGCTGTTTGTAGTTTGCTCATAATGTGGCGCAATCAAACTGAAACGCTGCCAGAGTTCGCAGACGAAATAACGAACATGAAAGATCTTCAAAGAATGAAGTACATGCAAAATATGGCCAGTGCAGTGTTTATTCGATACTTCAGAGAATAAATGGCAGCTAAGAATTGGTTGCTACGACACTTGTTGAGTATGCGGGAAAGAGGAAATGATAATGCTGATAACGATCAATATAGTTCTACACAAAGTGTCTTGTAAGTTTGATCTAATCTGAGACCGGTTCCTCCGACGAGGCAGTCGTGTATGACAGACCATGAGGCTCAGTCAGCCTTTAGCCATTCAAGAAGCTTGTGCTATGTAGGTCTACATGCAGAGTGACAATAGGTCAGTGAGGGGGTGGTTGATAAGTGTGATAGTGGGTCATGGATCGAGTGGGGCTTCGGGGCAATGAGTTAGTGATTCAAGATTTCTTAATTCTAGCTCTGCACGGTGGACTACCACGGCACAAAAGCTGCGTGACCCTGATGGAAGTAACATGCATCGTTCTCAGTAGGTGTTGCATGCATAGATCATTTTGTCATAAATTGTCACGTTCCAAGATGACCAAATCTTGAGTGCTAACGACTGTGCTGAGTTTCTTCCACAGTTCTTCCAAAATGGTAAACACCACAGAGGGACATTCGACATGTTCCTTGAGTACCATCATTGAGACCATAATTGATGCCATGTTTCATGGAGACTGCCTGACTTGAAAACCAGATATCTAACAGACGAATGAAGAGAAAACGGTGGACAACGTAAGTAGTGAACATTATATGAAAATTATCATTCGTGATCACTTTGAATCCACTGGATAAAAAGAAAATTGGTGTCACCCGGAATCAGAACGGCTTCGCCCACCGAGCCCTATTATTAGCTTTCAGCGGTGTTCTCTTGTTAGCGTCAACTATAAGCAGATCAAGTCATTGCATGAGTGTTTTGGTGGAGGCTTATAGCGACTGCTTCTTCTGTGTTTTCTGGGAAAGCATGCTAAACAGTGGTCATCGTAACGGCAGCAGTGGAAGATCTAAGCCAGGTTGCCTGATGAAGCGGATAATATTGCACGATGACTGGAATGGGGAGTCTGTGCAAGTCTGTGCCAACCAGGGTAGTGAGATCAGGATAGTATGAGGACCTGGGTCCATAAGTCTGTATAGGAATTAGGCCTATCGTGGACGAATACCTCGTTGCCCTGCGGTGATCATAGGTTTCCAGGGTTCCCTGGTTTATCCCTTTCTTTACTACACTTCTTTCTCCTTCAAAACGTGTAGTAAAGTTCAAAATTGGGCCGGTTCATCTATACAAGCAGTTTGTTTCGAATGAAGGAGGGCTCCAAGAAACCTCCAAGGAAGGCTCCCAAGGCTCCGAAGGCTCACGAGAGGACAGGGACAACTTTTAGTACAAACGGCAAAATGGTACATTGGACATTTTATCTGGGGTTCTTCTTTTGTCTTTTTGCTCCATCTTTTACCCCTTTCTTATACTGTTTTTTGGCATTTTTAGGCCTTTTTTAGGCCTCTTGGTCCTTCTCAGGCATCGTTGCACCAGCAAATGTCTACACAAATGTCTGTTTAAATGTCTGTTTAAAAACAATGCTGATAAGTGACAAAAAGCTTGAGAAATTCTGTAGATCAACGGGGTTTGCTGAGCTGACAACACAAAGTCCTGTTTAAGTGGTGTGGACAAATGATTATAATACGAAAAAGATGCACGTCGATTTAACCCTAGTTACTAGTTATTGATTATAATGATTCAATTTCTGATTCGCTACTAGGGAAAATTCATTTAAATTTGCTATGAATCAGTGCAAAATAGGAACCATTCTAAGCATTTTTTTTTCACTAACTGCCTAGTCCCGGTTTGGAATCTCCTGCCATCAGGTCTTATGAAATGTTTTTTTTGAAAATGTGATTTTATTGTGCTTATTTGTTTGACTTAGGTGTTTTTAGAATGTACTGTAAATGTGTTTGGGTAGAAGTAAATGAATGGAACCTTTCCTTTCGTTGCACTTTACAGTATTTTAATACTGTATTGCTATTATTAATATACGCGCAAATAAAATAACTTAGACGACCGAGCTGGGCGAAACTTGCCATCCAGTTCCGTCTGAATCCAACAGGTGGCTTTTACGGTTCGATTTCGTTTCTTTCTCTTTTTGGGAAGCTTTAGCAGCATTACATAGAAGGCAATGATTTGTAGTGGTAGTTTTATGAACGTTGGGAACGCCATTTGTGATCGAAACAAGTGTCCCCCATTGTTAATGACCCACTAATATAACTGAGCCACACACTGCACAAAATTGTTAATAATGTTGTTAAAGTCAAAATGACACAACTATACAATTAACGCGACTTAATTTTTATCTTTGTGATTGTATTTTAATAGTAACTCATTGGAGTCATAAACGTAATGCTGTTGTGAATTTAAAGGTTTTCGTATGTAGTTCACAACCGACAATAAACTGACGATAACTACCAAAACGTGTGATATCATACAAAGACTCCTAGAGGGTAACGGGACCCATCATCTTTTCTCCATAGAAAGTAGTGATGTCAAAGTCAAAATGGCTGCCACTAAACTTCTCACCCCAACTCTGACCACTCAATCTTAACCCACAGCTTGGTTGTTGTCACTAACGTTTGAGTGATTTCGGTTTGGGCTGCAAACTTGGTGGTAGACATTTTGGTTCTGATTCACTACTCTCTGTGGAGAAAACTTGACGGCTCCCTGTTCGCTTGTGGGGATCTTTACGATACATTACACTTTGTCCGTGATGGACAAACGATTAAACATATAAGACAAGAGTTCTGTCTGGGCTGGACGTGGGGGGATTAAGGTTTAATGGCGCGTCGACAACGAGGTTATTAGCGCAAATTTCAGCCACAGTGCAGTGGTCCGGGTTGCCACTGTGCCACACTTTACAGAGATGTTTAACATAAACTAATCCCAAATCTAGATCTTATCATACATTTGTACCGGAGATAAAACTGAGAAAA
>JAHWFP010004527.1:5292-15646 GCA_023313725.1 Lithobius niger
AAAAAAAACAATAACCAAAAGGACAAGTTTCAAATGGTAGAAAAACTTGAAATTTTCGGTAGAAATCGGCTGCCACCCTCTTCAGGCTGAAGACACAGACTCCTAGTTCACCACATGTCTACAAACAAAAAGTGATCGTTAATCATTTGTTGATTTATAGATATGTCGTGAAGTACGAGTCGTGTGTCTTCAGCCTGATGAAGTTGGCAGCCAGTGTCTACCGAAAATTTGCAATTTTCCTACCATTGAAGTTTGTCCTTTTGGCATCTTAAACGATTGCAGAAATAAAACATCCGCACACTTTCACAACATAGACAAACATTTTGTCTTGCAAATTTTCGACCCCATATAGGTGGCTTCATCAGGATTTAAGAATTATTGGGATTTCCTACATCATCTTCCTTTGTTCTTGTTATACGAATTGTCCTTTTGGTTATGCGTTTTTTCAGTAAGTATGATCTAACACAAAATATCGTTATATTTATGCTTCATGGTCAAACACCTTAAGCTCATCTTACCTTAAGTGAAAAGAGCTTTTGTGTGTGCGTAGGTGCAGTACACTACGTTTCGGTGTTTCTTGGCTGTGGGCTGTGTGCGCTACTGCTCAGGTGTGCTGTGGGCTATCTTCCGTGGACGTTTGAGTAAGATGTGAAGGACACACAATCGGCTATAAAGAAGATAGCACACCAGAACCATGTGCTATCACATGGTTCTGGCATAGTGGTTGGGGCTTCAGCTCCCATGCAGGATGCCCGAGTTCCAACAGTTAATGCGTTAGTTTTCAACAAGACATTCTGTTACTGTGTGGTACGGCTGTTACTGCGGATCATCACATAGACGAACTCCGTTGATGTTGAAGTTCCATTGGTTCAGGCCCATTGTTACATACACCCTTTGGACACTTCCCTTTTGCTGTGGTGGGCCTGTTGGATGGGTTCATAATGCATATTTTTCACGGCTGGCAATTTCTTTGTGAAGAAATATGGAATGGGAGTGGCCCATGAGTCGCCTTTCAGACATCAATCAAGATGAAACGTGTAATATGGGCACATCTCTTATCTTGCCACAAACTTTATTAGGTGACTGTGCAGGTGGACGGAACTCTGCCAACGGTGTGGTTCCCCCAGTGAACGAATTCCAGGGGGGAGGGGTTTGCATTATGTTCGAGCACATTTTACCCATTGGAAATAATCCGAGCGGCACTTGCAATCCAGGTAAAACGAGTTTGTCACTTACTGCCTCTCTCTCATTGCTGTGGGCAAATATATGCACAGGAAGACGATGAATGGGGTATTTTTTGCCCGTTCACACAGTTTTGCCACCATTGCCGCGTCACAGGTTCCCCGTTACTTTGTTCAGGTTCGTGCTTTTAGGGCCTTTGTGTTTGGCAAATCCAGAGATTGGGAACAGGTTAACCGTGAGTCGGTTTTTCCTTTCGTGGACTTCATACGGAGTCCATTTTTTCCCATCTAGGCTTCATTCTATGACGATGATCAGGATTCTTTCTGATCCTGACATGAAACGTGGTCTTGGAACATTGACAGTAGAACATTGGGCACTGGGAGTTAACTGCCTGTGGTTACCACAACCTGATTTGCGGTTAACTGGGTTCCTAACACCTTGATTCCAGGCATTTAACATGGTATGGTCAAACTCAAACTTTGGGAGACTGGCGTATTCTAATCTGGAGAAATCCCCTAGAGATAGAAGTTCTGGTTCAGTTGGAGTAAACAATGTTGGTGTAGGAGGAATTATGACCCCTTGTTTGGTACTTATCTTATACAGGCTTTTGATGTTGTGCCAGGAGTAGTCCCCTTGCCTCCTGGAGGACAATCTTAGTCGGTTAAGGTTCTCAATGGCAAGTGGAACACCAACTGAGGCGATGTAAAAAAATTTTCAGTCAGTCGCTAACACATACACAAATCCTACAGGCCATTCCAGCTGGTGTGCATAGTTTCAGGAGGCTGGTAAAAACCCTAAACTAATAGGACTTTTCAAAATTAGAACGTGGGGGACTGCAAGTTACAACAATGCACTAAAACCCTGTGACCCCTTGGTCACTTCATTGAATGCCTTTTTTGAACATCTTTTCAGGCTGGTCTATCACCCTTTGCCATTGAAGGGATCTGGTTGGCTGTTGTCCCTATCCTGGCTTGCATAGGCCCTTCCGCCGTTGCACACAACCTGGAAACTCCCAATTGAATTCCTCCTTTTGGCAATCTATGTCTGACTTCGGCGCCTATTCACACCCCGGCACCTTCCCTTGGTGTTCTCAGTTTTTAGTCCAACCTATACGAACCCCTTTACGAACCTGTGCTGTTTCACCTGACGCAGAAAAGTATCAGTCTGGTGGTCACGCCAAAGCGGCCCGCCAAAATGAGGGAGGATGGTCATGTCCGGCTCAACAATGACGGATTTGCTTCCACTCTTTGTTTCTGGCTAAATTACGTACAAAAGAAAATAGTTCCACAGCTGAGCCTTGAACCACGGAAGATCTAGATGTTCTTCAGTTAGATACCTTCTTCTTGTGACATTTAATGTTGGAAGGGTTCAGCTTACTGCCTCCTTTTGGACAAAGCTAGCATACAGTGGGGGAAGTGAATAAAGCTCTTAAAGTGTAATTTAAGGTTTTTGGGCACGGAGCATAACAATATTTAGCATTACAGTAACGGTAAACAAACCCTTTAGGATAAGTAAAAACCTTCAGAATACTTTGTACTACAGTATTTTGATAACGTTTTCCAGAGAAATGTATGGATTAGCTGTCACTACTAAAGTAAAGTGATGAGTTTCAACTGTCTTTGTTTTGCAGTCAGTTAGTTGCCCAGCTTACCGCAAGTTAGAGGACGCCGGCTGAGGGGTTGGCAGGTAGCAGTGGTCGACGGCAACACTTTTCTTGCTGCTTTCTGACGAGACATCGATGCCCGGCGATATCTGGCCTTTTGTGTGGCTGAAGTTCAGTTAAAGAATCTCTGACTGAGTTTATTTTGGGCACTGTGGCAAGCATGGGCAAGCTTGCCACAAAATGGCGCGCTGAACAGTTTTTTTTACCCTGTGACGTGCTTGCCACGATGCCCAGGATAAAGTTAGTCAGAGACTCTTTAACTGGACTTCAGCCTGTTATTCTTACACAAAAGCCCAGAAATCGCCGAGAATCAATGTTTTGTCACAGAGCAGCAAGAAACGTGTTGTCGCCGGACATTGTTCCCTGCCATTTCCACTACCAGAAGTCTTGATTGGCATTGAGCAGAGCAACTAACCGACTGCAACACAAGTCCAGAATGAGTTCATGCCATTTACATTTCCAATTATGCCCCTGAACAAGCATATTTATGCTTTCAGGTTTCTCCTACCGACTATCATCGTTTCATCTACAAATGTCATTCTTGTTTGCTGGGCTTCAAGCGGCGAGGCATGCTGGTGAATCATTTGGCCAAACGTCACCCGGACATCCGGCCGGAGTCTGTGCCAGAGCTCAACCTGCCCATTCTGAAGACCACTCGTGACTATTATTGCCAGTACTGCGAGAAAGTGTACAAAAGCAGCTCGAAACGGAAGGCCCATATCATCAAGAACCATCCCGGAGCTGAGCTCCCTATGAGCAACAGACGCAAGGTAGGAAACGTAGGTCCCATTTTTATTATTTATTTATTTTATAGTATTAGTGTTTTAGTTTTAATATTATTATTATTACTGTAGTATTGTGTAACCAATTGGGGTGAATTCAATGGCTGGTATGAGGAAGTGTTCCGGCTATTCAAAATTAATTACCGTAAATCGCCTATTAAACGCCCATGGGAGGCTAAAATTATTCGATAAAAAAGTGGAGGGGGCATTAACAAAGCTACTGCAAGATTTCTGATCTGAACGTATGCTTTTGGGTGGTCTTTTAGGCCAAAATCCATCGTGGAAAAGTTGATTATTCACGTACGTGATCTGGGTTCAATCTAGCATCAACACACTGGTTTAATTCTCATTATTCGCAAATTTAGTGTATTAGATCGTCTTCCTTCCAATATCTAACCTAATTCAAAGTTAAAATTAATTTCTAACCATCGCCACGCTTCACGGAAGCATTTGTAATCGCGGGAAAAGTCAGCAATATTAGGCCTATGCAATCGATCATTGATGTGCGTAATATGGATTAAACCTAGTGAAAACTCTTTACCTTTTTCCCATTTATCCTGAAATTTAGTTTATTAGATCGTCCTCCTTCCAATATCTAACATAATTCAAAGTTAAAACTAATTTTTAACCATCACAAACCTTCAAAACAGACAACGTGATTCACCACTACTTGGAAACACGTGTGTTGACATTTTTCACCATAGAGTTATATTGTCATCCAAGACGAAAGTTCCGGCGGAAATGGACGCGTAGTCTGGACCCGTGGAGCCCCATTAGTGGACGTGAAGTGGTGGACGCGTCCAGACTGTGTTTGCGCTTGAAACATCCGGTCCACCGCGTCCGTTATGAGGTTACTCCGGTTGGCTTTTTCCGGTCGTGAATAGCGTGTCTGTTTTGAAGGTTTGTGATGGTTAAAAATTAGTTTTAACTTTGAATTATGTTAGATATTGGAAAGAAAACGATCTAATAAACTAAATTTGAGAATAGATGAGTGAAAGGTATAGTGTTTTCACTAGACTGAATCCATATTACGCACGACAATGATCGATCGCATAGGCCTAATATTGCCGACTTTTCCGCGATTACAAATGCTCCCGTGAATCGTTTGAATTAAATGTTGATTTCGTTAAATTTATGAATCTTTACGTTAATTTTGCTTCAGAACAAACAAGATTTACAGAGATAATACGTTGATTTCTTTAAACGTTTGAAGCTTTTAGTCAAGTTCACGATTGACTAAAAAAAACGATTGGTGAGGGGGGGGGGGGGGGCGTAAAAAAAGTACCAACCCACCCCCCACCCCACGCTCTTTTTGGGGGGTGGGCATTAGCAAAGCCAGGGCGTTTATTAGGCGATTTACGGTAATGGTTATACCCTAATGATTTTAACGTTAATTCGTGGACTTTGTTGTTTTTTTCTTGTTTTTTTTCAATTTAACACTTTCCGTCTTTTTCTTAACAGTTTTCATTAAACCCGTATTTTAACTAGAGCAAATTCTTACCCAGTTGTCCTGTGTTAATACAGTGGTGCAAATACAGAGATGTTTATGGTTTGTTGCATGTACCTGGCATTCATACCTAAATTGCTTGGCTTTTTAATCATTCACTCTAGGGGTGTGCAAGTAATTTTTTTTATTTTAATTTGAGTCGCACTGAGATGCTGGGGGAAGTGGATTCTTGTCTGTACCTATTCAGAATATGTGTGGGATTAGGCTTATCAAAAAGTTTGGCTCGTGGCAAGTTAACGAAGTTTTTGAGTTGTCAGAAATCTTGCGGGATATCTTGCGTTAACGGAAAGACAGTAGGAATTTTTTTTTTATTTATTCGAATCCTTTTTAACCAATCGGATTACTTTACGAATGCAGATGAAGGATTCAGAAACGACTTCTCTGTTTTTAAGTGGCCTTAACCCTTAGTTGCATGAATCAATTTCTGGACCTTTTTTTAGAATTTTAATTCTAGTTTTTACAAAGTTTATGTATTTACTTTCAAATGGCTTATTTCCTCCATATCCGCTCAATTTCACAAAGAAGACACTCACACTGTCTTGCTAACTTTCAACAGTACCCCTACTGTCTTCATCAGACCCTCCAAAGTTCAAATTAGGTCTCTGGTTACGTCCTTGCTTGTTGTCAGTTGCTTGGATTTGATGTAACCAGAGACCTAATTTGAACTTTGGAGGGCCTGATAAGTAGGGGTACTGTTGAAAATTAGCAAGACAGTGTGAGTGTCTTCTTTGTGAAATTGAGCGGATATGGAGGAAATAAGCTATTTGACAGTTAAGGCTGAGTTTCACAGTAGTTCTATTAACAATGTTTATGTATTTATGTAAATAACTTCTAAACGACTGTAACTACACATGTTTGCTAAAGGAAATATGATGAACTTGTTTTTTTTATTGCCTTTTATTTCTCAGGGTGGGATTCCGGAAATCCCCGGCCTTCCTAACCCGACCTTCTCGCAGACGGTTGGCAGCATAACCACCCACCCGCATAACTGCGATTGGTGCCATAAACAGTACGCCAGCAAAGCCAAGCTGCTTCAGCATCAGCGGAAGAAGCACCTGGAACTACTTCCTCAGGTAGAATCAGGTTGCTTCGAAGCTCGGCAGGTGCTTTCCCTTTTATTTTATTTTTTTCTCCCCCTTTTTGTTTTTGTTTTACCATTGTAAGTTTTAACTCTTTTGTTTTTTCAGAACAATTTTTTTAAAGTAGAAAAAGATGTACAAGCCCTTGAAAGAATTGACCGTGTTCAATACTCATGTGTAAAGTATACTTTATCTAAAAAAAACTCTCTACTAACCACTCTAATTAACATTCGTGTGCTAAACTTACTAACAGTTTGTTAAGCCATTTGACTGTTAACAGTTTGTTATTACTAATTTGAAATGTTTGTGGTTTTAAATCCTTTGCCTTCTCGGGATGCACCTTACTGTGCCGAACTCAACCATGGCAATTATTAACTCAACATTCATTGGTAATTTTGTCTTAAACATGTTTCATTTCTTGGCCCTGTTTTATATTCCTAAACATGAAAAGAATGATTAGTATTAATTGCATAGTAAAATTTGGCGGTGCCTGTGCCCGGGATGAGAGAAAACCATACTTGCCCCTAAGCAACTGCAGGACACTTTTTACTTCAATTTTTAATGAAATAATTCTGACTGGTTACTTAACATTTAACAAGCACATAACCGAACTGGCTTCAGCAAGCTAAAAAGTAGAAACTACTGCTTGTTTGGGGCTTCGTTCTACTAAATGTTAGGCACCCACATTTTGGCCTATTGATGGCAGTTGATCACTTGAAATCAAGCTGCTGTTACCCATAAAGATAAAAACAGACTGTTTTGCCCTTGTTTGGGCTCGAGTATTTTCCACTGACGAGCCCAAACAAGTGCAAAACTGACTGTCTAGAGGTCTTCATGAGTGAGAGCTGCTTGAGTTCAAGTGATCAACTGCCATTAATAAGCCTAAATGTGAGACCCTAAACATTTTGTAGTATGGAGCCCCAAACAAGCAGTAGTTTGTGCTTTTTAGCTTGCTGAAACCAGGCCGGTTTTGTGCTTGTTAAATTACTCCCAGCAAAGATGCCTTTGCTCTCATCCACAAAGTATTCTCTACTGAAGAGGGCGAAACAGTCTTGTCTAGACACCTTTATGGGTGAGAGCAGCTTGATTCCAAGTGATCGACTGGTTACCTCTTTACATATTGTACACCTTAAGAAACAGTGGAAAACACTAAATAGTTAATTGCACCAATCTACAGTATGAAAAAGTAAAGTATGTATTAAATTGCAATCAAGAGGAAAAAATACACTAAATTTCAACTTGTAGGCAGAATTTGGCTTATTTTTTCTGCGGGACGGTGCTATTTTTTTTTTTTTGTCAAGATTAAAGTCTAGCATGCCAGTTGTCTTTTTATACCAAATTTGTGAAAAAATGTTAAGAATTTCTAGTTTAAAAAAAATACTTTACAGTAGAAATTTTGGATTGCAAAAAAAAAAAAATTACAATTTCCACATGTTCCTAAATCTTTCAAACTTGATATTAAAAAATTACTGAACCAAATTCAACACAGCTGGGCTGATGGAGGGAAAGCCAGTTTCCAGCTTTTCAAGCTAATCTTGCTGGAAACCTGACTTTGTATAGTTGTGATTTGGAGGAGATAGTCAAAATTTCCACTATGGATTTACTGTAGTTGAAACTTCGCATAATTGAGGCAACTCTGGATCTTGGCTGAGTTGGACACCACTGGGTAAATATTTAAATATTTTTGCATTTTTTTGAAGTGTTGTTAGAATTTTTCCACATATTAAGGGTCTGTCCATTAAAAAAAGGAATCCACTGCCGGTATATTGTGCGTCACTCTTTTCTTTGTGTGTGTACTGTCAAAACTTCAGGAAATACATTTAGCAGCGAACACCTACGAACCAATTCGTGGATGTCTGTTAGAAAAGCGAGAGTTGGCTTATGACTGACTATTCATTGGCAAGCAACAAAATGACAAATACGAACAGTGTTTTAATGACAAAACTGTTATGCAGCATGTATCGATCATTCTTTTGGCATTTACGAGTGTAAAATAGGGACATGAATTAAGACATACAACTGAATGTTGCTGAATTGCACATAAAACTAACCTGAAATTAGTTATTCTTGGTACTTGTCGAATAAGCTTTGGATTGTAATATCGTTCGTGAAACGGGCAGCCCTAACACAAATTTTGGGAGCTTGCTTACCGACATAATGTTGGTTGTCTGTAGCACTAAAAGACTACGCTTTATTACAACTTACGTAAAACCATAAAAACAATTTGTTCAGTATACAGATGGAATCCCAAATGTAAATGTCAGGCCACCAGGCTAATTTTTATTTTTATTTTTTTATTTTATACTAAAACTGCCATTTGTCAAGTTTTTTTCATTGCCATTTCCCTCATGCATTAGAACGTAATGGACTAGAATAGCAAAACGAGATTTATAATCAGTTAATTTCCCTGCACGTGTTCTAATAAACTACTAAGCTAAATTAAAAGGAAAAAATTGGAAAATGTTGGCCATCCTGATAAAAAAAAAATAATAATATAACTAATCTTAAAGGCCACTTGAAAAAAGAAAGTTGGTTTTCGGGCCTTTTTCTTTAAAAAATCTGTGTGGGGGCTGGCAGAATTTTTTTTTTTTTTTTTCGGCCCTATCTTTCTTTACATTTTGGGGAAGTATGTTTTTATTTTGGGTAAAATAACGAACACTGTCTCATAATTCTTCTTGCCACTTGTCTGTAAAACTATTTAACAACAAGAATGGTAATTGTATATTTCTCACTAACTTCCATTTTCGATGTGTAACTGCTATTTTTGCCGGGTTGTTTCTTTTTATTTACCTAAAAAAAAATCTGTGCGGTAGGGAACCAACCTGAGAACCAACTTTTCTTTTTTAATGGCCTTTGTAGGGTTGTGTGTCGTGTAAACGTTCTGAAAATATTGTTTAACATTAACCATAAAAAGTTTTTTAAAAATAAACAAAATTAATTTCTCCCCTTCTCCAAAAGCGTATTTAAATTAGATTTAATATACCGTCAATCGCCTATTAAACGCCCATGGGCGAATAAAATTAAATCGATAAAAAAGTGGAGGGGCGTTAACAAAGCTACTACAAGATTTCTGACCTGAACGTATGTTTTTGGGTGGTCGTTTAGGCCAAAATCCATCGTGGAAAAGTTGATTATTCACGTGCATGATCTGGGTTTAATCTAGCATTAACACATTGATTTTATTCTCATTTATTCACAAATTTAGTGTATAAGATCCTCCTTCCAATATCTAACCTAATTCAAAGTTAAAATTAATTAATTTCTAAACATCACCACGATTCACGGGAGCTTTATTGTAATCGCAGAAAAGTCGGCAATATTAGGCCTATGCGATCGATCATTGATGTGCGTAATATGGATACCGTCTAGTGAAAACGCTTTTCCTTTTTTCCATTTATTTTCAAATTTACTTTATTAGATTGTCCTCCTGCCAATATCTAACGTAATTCAAAGTTAAAACTAATTTTTAACCTTCAAACACACAAACCTTCAAAACGGACAACTTGATTCACCACTGGAAAACGCGTGTGTTGACATTTATCACCATAGTTATATATTGTCGTCCAAGACGGAAGTTCCGGCGGAAATAGACGCGTAGGTCTGGACCCGTGGAGCCCCAGTAGTGGACGCGAAGTGGTGGACGCGTCAAGACTGTGTAAGCGCTTGAAACATCCGGTCTACCGCGTCTATGACTTTACTCCGGTTGGCGTTTTCCGGTCGTGAATCGCGTGTCTGTTTTGAAGGTTTTGTGATGGTTAAAAATTAGTTTTAACTTTGTGTAAATTATGTTATGTTATGTGTAAATTATGTTAGATATTGGAAGGAGGACGATCTAATAAACTAAATTTAAGAATAAATGAGAAAAAGGTATAGCGTTTTCACTAGACTGAATCCATATTACGCGCATCAATGATCGATTGCATAGGCCTAATATTGCTGACTTTTACGCGATTACAAATGCTCCCGTGAATCGTGTTGAATTAAATGTTGATTTCGTAAAATTTATGAATCTTTTCGTTAATTTTGCTGCAAAACAACCAAGATTTAAAGGGATAATACGTTGATTTCTTTAAACGTTTGAAGCTTTTAGTCAATTTCACGATTGACTAAAAAAAATGATTGGAGAAAGGGAGGGGGGGGG
>JAHWFP010004527.1:22628-38719 GCA_023313725.1 Lithobius niger
TTAAATACTGGGTTCTCTGTGTTGTAGTTGCGTTGTAATCTTTTGCTGGTTTCTGCAGGTTAAAGATTGCATTCAGTTCTATTTATTGCTAAAGTAGCTGGTTGTCGTTGTGTATTCTGTTCCATTGCCGTCACTGGTTCCCTGCGGTATACATATTCGTAGATTTTCCCATTTCTGTAAAAAATGATAGTGTAAGACTTACTAGGCGAAGCTTTGCCGCTGTGACAACAATGAATCCAAGGATACATTGACTGTGTGAATTCCTTAACAACCTATCTGGTTTGCATGTATGAAGGCTAGTGCTCCAGCGATTGCCTCTTTGCTTCGCTGGTGTTTGTGAGCTGCTTCGTGTTTTCACTATTGCCATTGAAGCCGTCTGTTCCAGTAACACAACAAAATCTGACTGGAAATCCGTGTTTAAGCTACTTGAATGCCATGAGCAGTCTGTATTAAACACTTGTGTTCTGTGCTACATTCTGTCATTTACGATGAGTTTACATCATAAATGACAATACAAATGTGACTTTTCAGATATTGTTAAACAATACTGTATCTTAAAATTAAGGTTGTAACGATTAAACGTTTAAATGTTTAATCGTCGAAAAACGTTTAAACGTTTAGTGATTTGCGTTTAATACTAATCGTTTTTTTTTTTGTAAACCCTCCCTTTAAGCAATATGAACGTATATATACGTCAGCAACGATGTGGCTCAAATAGAGTCACAACGTCGAAGATTTACCTGGAACTACGGATTCGAAAAATACTATTTTCGGCCAAAAAATTGACAAGAGAAAAGCTGAAATTCGCTATGTTGTGCATCGATTTCTGTAAACAAAACGTTGTTACCGATGTGTTATAAAATAACACTACCAAGTTCGCTAAAATTCACAACTCGGACTCGTGCTTAGTCCAACAAATTTTCGATACCACCCAGATATCTTCATCAGGCCTTGAGGATTTTTCTGCTTTCTACATCAACAACATCGTTGTTTACTTCGTTGTTCACTACGTCGTCTGCTTTGCACACTTTTGCATTCGAATTCGGCTGCGACCGCAGCCTCCCGTATTTATTGGGCTGCATGTGCTGTGCACTCGTGAGTCCCCATTGATGGTTCAACCGCTCGCTAAGTTCTCTTCCTACTAGGTGTGTAGCTCTAGGGAAAGCTGGGCCTTGGATGTGTTACCGATGTCTATAATTTTATGAAAAGCACTTTAGGTGAGTGTAGTCTCACTAAAAACTGCGAAAATGTCGGTGTCATTCTTTTTTTTTGAAATTGGTCATTTTCGATCAGCGGTAGCGGACGAACCATTTGACTGGGCGCCGCCATCTTGGATTCGTTGGAAAGTGGTAATTCCCCAGGCCTTTCAACATTATTTCTCAGTGGCCATTTGGTGTTGGCCAATCAGGCTTATTGTAATAGGTCGTTTCTGGCTGTTCAAGCTAGCTTGCCAAGGCATTTGAAGATCGCGTTCCCTCATTGGCCAGTTGGCACCACGTGACCGACTTGGCGCGCTCTCATTGGCTAATGCGTGATTTCAACATGCCCGCCGTCGCTCGCTTTAGATTTCACTTGAGCGCTTGTGTTCAGTCAATATTAGTGGTTCAGTTAGTCGTAGAAAATCACGAGAAAGATGATGTTTCATAATATTAAAAAATTAAAACAGCAGCAACGATGCACAACTAAATCGGAAAAGGAGCCTATAAACCTTCACACTATCGCTTATCAGGTTGGAACAATGACGTTTAGCCTAACTAATGCCGACTTACGGACGCATTTTCTCAACACGGAGATTTTCAATTTTAGTTCGTTAAAGCCCGTTATCTAAAAAAAAAAATGCTTCTCTGAAACTATTAAAGCCATTTTGCTGATTTTTTCTGTGCACGTTAATGAATATCTATTGCGTGCGAGTAGTAATTTTGAAATTATCGTGTCCAATAGTTTACGCAAAAATAAAAATTTGGTTAGTGCCTCACTCCATGGGTAAGAGAAAAAAAAATCGCTCCATATGAGCAGAAATATAATACGGACCATCGTATTACTCTGGTGTTACGTTTTCATTACTAAAAAAATTCTGAACGTTAAAACATTGAATGTTAAAACTAGACGAGCGTTTATTTTTCGTGAACAATTTGCACAGTGGAAAGAATTTTTTTTTTATTGTGGTCTAAATTGCTAGAAAACAAACGATTAATCGCTAATCGCCCGGATTATGTTTGACGATTACCGTTTAGCAAATTTTGGCGATTTTTACAACCCTACTTAAAATCAAGAGAAATGCTACTACCGAAAATCATGTATTAACCGCCCATGAGCTTATTCAGTTAATTTGGCTAAAATCAGGGGGTGGGCGTTAAAACAAGAATAAGCTATTTTCTAAACTTCTGTTCAGGGAGGAAGTTTTCTCTATCACGGAAGAGTTATTGATAATGCAATCATTAACGTACATATTCTGGGTTCAATCTAGTATTAGGCACTTATAAAAAAGAAAGTTGGTTTTCGGGCTTTTTCTCAAGAAATCCTTGCAGGCGGGCGGAATTTTTTAATATTTTTTTATTTTTCAACCCCTATTTTTCCATACATTTTGGGGAATAATTTTCTAGTTTGGGTAAAATAAAGAATACTGCCTCGTAATGCTTCATACCATGTGTGCACAAAAATATTTAACGACAAGAATGGGAATTTTATATTTCAATTTCTCACTAAGGGCTATTTTTGTTCTGTAACTGCCATTTTTGCCGCGTCGTTTCTTTTTATTTCCTGTCACAGGGAGGACCTGTGAACCAACTTTTCTTTTTATAGCTGACAAAAAATACATTACCTGTTTTATAGCAGTTTCCCCCTTTTTGAGCATTACTCCCCCAGAAGTTTGAGAGTTGTATTCCCTGCCGAGCTCGTACGGTACAGCGCATGCGCGGGCTTGGGCCAGCTTATATAAGCTCCAGCGCAGCGTCCTGTCGACATCATTTCTCCTAGGGCGATCACCACGCGTGGTCGTTCTTTAGAGCATCCCAATTCGACGTTCCGCTTCCAGCCTTCCACGTTCCCATTCCGCATACCGCCGTTACGCGGATGGAGGATACCTCAGTTCCTGCCTCCTTGGCGGCCATTCCGCCCTCCCACTGGTACCTCGAAACCAATGGACAACCTACCTGTCATGAACAGCTACTATTCACCCGTTGTGGGTTCACCTTCTTCTGAGGGCGTTCCTCTGGAATCCCTCCCATCTTCCGTTCCCCTTCTTGGGTCTCTAAACACTTAATGCTACGCTGCGTCTTGGGTCCTACGTTCCCGTTCCGCACGCTCCCTTTCCACCTCCTGTCGAGTCCTCGCCACCATTACAAGACCTACCAATCTTTTCGTCCAAGGACCGCCTTTCCTTGCCTGTTCCGGGTTCGTCACGTCCACTTACCGTTCCTCTGGAATCCCTCACCGTTCCACTATGCTCTGGACCTGTTGCATCATCCACACAAGATTCCAACCCGCCCCTTCCTATGCCAACTCCGGTACACAAAGTCAAGCATGCATGCGACGTCCCTACTTCCAGTTTGGCACGGCACCTAATTGAACCTACGGTTACCCGTCAACCATACATCTCACAGGCGCCAGCTCGAAGTTCCGGTCGCATCCCAGTGACTCGTTCCTTCCTCTACAGGCAACCCCGCCAACCACCGTCCGCAGTGTTTCCTGCTGTCCTCTCTCTTTTCCCAGCTGAAAACAATAGGGGAGCTTTTCGGAGGTTTGGCTCAGCCGCGGTTCCTTACGTTCCGGTTCCATCTGCATATCCTACACCCATTCTTCCATCACCAATCATTTCCGTCCCTCTAGGAACGTGTGGTGCCTCTTCGTCGGTCGTCGTTCCTCCAATATCTCTACGTCTGCCATACCCGTTCCTGACCTTCAACCGCTCCTTTTGCGTCCCTGACTGTCATCGTGTGTCCCACCTCACAACTTGGATCCTGGTCCCTCATCTGTTAAAGCTGTCTACATCGATCTCGTCTGTGACGAAGAACTCCCTATGATGTACACTATACAGTCCTAGACTCCACGTCCCCGGACTTTCTAGCCTTATCGCCTGGCTCCCCTCCTGTCCTACGTTCCCGCTCCATTATCATTCCAGGCATCACTCCTCTCGTTCTTTGCCGTCCCTCATTTTTGCCTAAGACTATCCCTTCTTCGCCATCACCAGAAGGATTCCTTCATCCATCATGCACTGTGCCATCACTCCTCCAATGGTTCCGCTCTCTACATCCCACGCCGTGCCCACCACAAGACACTGGAACCTGCGAATAACGCGTTCCTACCTTCCTGTCCCACTTCACCATCGTATCAGCAAGGGGACCCCGAATTCGGCATAAAGCGAAGACACTTACATCTTCGATAACTCGAAACATCGTTCCTGCCCAACCGCACCATTCCCGTGACACAGTTGCAGGGCCACCCTGTTCCTACCAGGCTTTGATCCACCACGTTAAATCATTCTCCAAAAAAAAAGAAGAAAAGACAAGAAAGATAAAAAACAAAGGATGGATCCCCATGACATTCCTCCTGTCCACAGCCGCCTCTGATTACAACTACTGCAAACCTTCATCATGAGGACTTCACATCCCACCTGCCACGTTCCCTTGCGGAACGACCTATTATTGCTAATTCCTTTTCGCACCACACCCTGCGTTCCCCTGACAAGAGTCTACATTCCGTGCCTACTGCCACCTACACTCACCAGAGGGCGCCACCAGTTGCAGGCCTGCCGCTCCTTCCAAATTCAAACTTCCCGCGCCCAAGCAACTGCCACTCACCAGCAGCCGCTTCAGCGCCATGGACGAATTCTCATGTTCCGATGGATCCATTAACAACCAAGAAGAACGTTCTGATACCCAGCCAGTTTTGACACTAAATGCTCCTTCACCACCACCATGTGAATGCCCAGGATTCACGGGGACCAGCAAGAAGCTACACCTCGATCCCCACCCGAACTGCCAGATCCATAAGTCCTGTGACGGCCTTACTAAAAAGTGTCGTATCTGCATCTCTATCTACTACATGGACTATCATCAGGAAAAACCAACGCCTTTCAAAACAACGTGCGGAACATGCGCGCCGCCAACAGGCCGCCACCGCCGCCATTCCTCAAGCGGACGCACCAAAACAGCGTTCCCCGCCAACCACGGTCATTCCAAAGAGAAAGGCTTCGAAACAGACAGCGTCCACTCCCGTTCCTCATCCTCGTTCCCCAAAAAACCCGAGGCTTCCATCAACAGACACCATTCCAGCGATCGCCGGGACTTCTGGAGTGCATCCTCTAAAATCTAGCATTCCCGCTGCCAAGTCAGTACGAATTAAGATGGCTCACGTTCCTCTTGCTCTGCCCGTGCGCCATGAATCAGCTACCGTTCCGGATAAATCTAGAAGAAGGCTTCTCTGCCCAGTTTCACCGCCAGCGTGACTATCCTCTCCAAACGCCCTGCATCGCCAGCTCCTCTTCCACGTTTCAACACAACGTCCCAAGAAACTGATCCTGGGCTCGTCCCATTCCTGGCAGCTTCTGTGTTACATGAAGCACTGACATGAGGCATTCACTTCTCCGCCAGGGAAACTGAAGATCTGAAGTTCAACTTAACTTCGTTCTCACCTTTGCTGAGAAATTTGTCATGGAATATGCAGCTCTACTTTCCGCCTTGACCGAACTTCCTTCCGTCAGACAGGCAGCCAAATCGGCTGATACATTACGTGCCGAAAACGCTATCCTACGAACATCAAACGAAGCCTTAGCAAACGAACTAGAAATCGTCAACTCTCAATGAGTGTTAATTACGCTCTACTAAGAACTCATCATTCGTTACTCTCCCCAATTCCATCGTCACCACCATGGCGGGCATACTATTATGCCCGTTCCTGAACACGCCGTCCGCATAACGCACCCATAGCATCGGTCGTTCCTTCTTCCGGACCCCGGACCTCCGCAACAACACAGCGTTCTTCATCCGTTCGTGAGTTACACAAAGCTGCACCTTCACCTTTGCCATCTCCGTTACACGATCCATCATCCACTGCACGATGTTCAACGTTGCTTTTGGCCGACCTACACATAATTGCTACAAAGACCACGAAACCTGATTCTAGTGTTCCTACCGTTCCCGAACAGCAGGACGAGCGTTCACCAATCGTTTCTACGTTACCATCCGCCACAACAGTGCTTCTTGATCAAGGGGCCATCGAATCCTCAACTACTTCGGCATCAGTTCCTAAGCTTCGCAGTCCAGCCTGCACAACATTCGCCACGACCGATTCGGCGGACACTACTACCACACTCGACATTCAAGGCACACCTTCTTCCGTTCCGGCTGTACGTTCCTCTGTCTCACTCTGGTAAGAGACTACCCAATCTCCGCTTCTTTCCCACATAACAAATTACTCTGTGTGGCAATTTGACAATGCCCCATCGTTCGTGCCAATTTTCCACGGGATGAACCCACACACACCGACTGCTTCCGGGGACCTACCTTGCTCCCCATGTTGTACCAAGGCGAAAGGGGTAGCCCTTGGTTTCAGGATGATCCCGTAAAACACTTATGTTCCGGCCCCTATAACAACTCACATTTCTACGTTCCTTTTGGCCAGCAAGGCATTCCCTTCAACAGTCCTCTCCTGCATTAGAGGACGGTGGAGATTGCTCCTCGCTTCACATCATTCGTTCCTCTCTACTGACTTTCCTGACCATTCCGCCATCCCCATTGGACAAAAAAAAAACTACGACTAAAATGAGGAACGACATTAAGCAACATACGCCATACATCAAAGGTTTCAACATGCACGTACGTAGGCTCTACATTCCGGACCCTACACGACCAGAAACCTTCATTCCGTTCCTTCACTTATGCGACTACCCAACGTTCCGTTCCTGGTGTCAGGTTCATCTTCATGGAAACATCGTCAAGTCATCTTTCTTTCCACAAGGTAAGCTGTTTCGGTATGAGAATCTGATTACTTACCTTGGACCCCTTTGATGTTAAGACCCCTGCATGCGGTATACAACCATTATAATAACATAAACCCGCATTTCCCAACCTCACCGCTTACAACCCAAACTGCTCCTCCTTTAGTCTCGCTATCTTTCCGATTTGGTCGGAATGGTGAAATTGGTTGAGGAAACAGGTGTGTCTTCATCGGGAATTAAAATTCCTTGGGGCGCTGGCTCGTACAGCGGAAGACTTGAACCTAGCCCTCCACCAGGTGACAAAGTCTGCTTTAAAACAGGTAATGTAAATTTTCGTTGGCTATAAAAAGACTAAAATTGCAGGGCCCGAACCTGCTTAATTTTAGTTTTTATTGCTTATCCGAAAATATCATTACCTTAATTTCCGCCCAAGCCTCCCCTCCATGAGCTAGGTTCTGGAATGTGGAGAAATGATGTCGACAGGACGCTGCGCAGGAGCTTATAAAAGCTTGCCCAAGCCCGTGCATGCGCTGTACCGTACGAGCCTGGCAGGGAAGACAACTCTCAAACTTCTAGGGGAATAATGGTCAAAAAGGGGGAAACTGCTATAAAACAGGTAATGTATATCTCGGATAGGCAATAAAACTAAAATTAAGCAGGTTCGGGCCCTGCAATTTTAGTCTTTTTTTTAATGGCCTTAACACAATGTCTTTGTTCTCATTTATTCAGAAATTTAGATTATTAGATCGTACCTTCAGAAAATTCCAACTTGATTCATAGTTTAAACTAATTTATTACGAAAAACAAACCTTCGTAGTATCCAGCAAGATTGCTGATGCAGGTAGGTATGTTGAGTTTGATGGGACTCGCGCTACATGTTCGTTGGTCGCAGGAACTTTCATCTAAGTTGGCATTGGCTTCCTTTAGTCCTGTAGATAGTAAACGGAAACAATGCCAACTTAGATGCAAGTTCCTGCGACCAGTGGCCATGTAACCTGGGTCCCATCAAACACTCCTACGTCGTCAGTCGTGCTGGATATGAAGGTTTGTTTTCTTAATAAACTAGTTTGAACTGTGAAGTATGTTGGAGGAGAAACGATCTTGTAAACTAAATTCGTGAATAAATGAGAATAGGGCATTGCATTTTATCTAGACTGAAATCAGATCACGTACGTGATGGAGTAACCACGCTTGAGTAAATAAGCTATTTAAAGTCGAATATCGTTAAATGTATGAAGTTTTGAGTTAATTTTACGGCAAAAAAAATTACGTTTTAAAGGGACAAAAACTTGATTTCATTAAACGAATAAATGTATGATGCTTTTAGTTAATTTTGCAGCAGCACAACGATGATTTATGGGGTAGCCATTAGCCCCCATTATTTCACGATTTTGAACTTGAAGCATTTTGGGGGGAGGATGGGCGTTTAATCACGGTTTACAATAGTAGTAAATTTTATTAAAAGTACCGTAGTGTTCAGAACTGAGTAAAGGACAAATGTGGTGTGTACATGTAGCTAAAGTCTTATGTGTGTGCTGAATTTGGTGTACACGCCGTGTCTTGCTGATGATCAAAACTGTGCAGCAGTTCTGTTAAATACTTAGAATAAAATTTACTGCTTATAGAATTTCTTTTGATTTTAAGGTACATTGTTTAACAATGTGTTTGATATCGCACATCTTTATTGAAAACATGCATTCAACTATTGAGATTATAATTTTATACAATTAAGTGTTCAACTATTTCTAAAAAAATAAAAAAAGGTTGCATTATGATGCTAATGTTTTCCAGTAAAATAAATGCTCCACAGTATTACAAGATGGAAAGCTAAATGGGCTTGTTTGTATTAAATAACTATAGACAGTGGAAGTAGGTTTGCTGTATTTATTTGCTTTGCAACCGCATTCAAACCTTAGAATTAGAACTTTTGTTGGTGTCATTGTTGCACACTAGTAAAAGGGATAAATTCATTTGTGAACGAGTACGTTGAATTTTGTTTATTTTCCATTTTCTCTAGTCTCAGCAAATCCCTCGCACTCATCATCGTGACCTGACCACTCAGTATCAGGTTCAGATCACCACCACTACGCAAACAGACAGCGACTTTGCTGACACCATCGTGATTGATGCCTCCAAGCGCAAGGTGCCGACTCCCAGTCCCCGCCCGCCAAGTGTTTACGTTGAACGTGATACACACACGCCTGCAGTAAGACCTTTATTTGCTTGACTTGGCTTGATTTTGAAATCCCGAGAGATCGTGTAATGTGTAAAGATCACTGGACTAACTTCAAAGAAGATTTTATTTTAGAACTCGTAACATTTATTCACCATTTTTAGTTAGTATTATTTTCCAATGTGTTATACATTCGAAAGTCTATTTTATTTTAATATTTGTAACATTTATTCATATTTTGTAGTTAATACAATTTAGCAAAAGTTACACATTCATAAAGTCTATTTTGAATACAGAATGTAATAAATTTCAGAAAATTTGTCTCCTTAAAAAAGTTAAGTATAAATTGGTTTCCGCGTGTCCAATCAGCTCTTGACACACTCAAGAACGGCTTGTTAATGAAGTGCAGGACATTTTGTTGGGTGAAATAATGCAATGTCATGCGGGTGAAGCAATGAAGGCATGAGTTTTTATTGCTGACCCTTTTAACAGCTTTAACACTCAAACTTCGGTGTCTTTTTTTTTTGGGGGGGGGGGGGGTGAAGGAACCATGTGACCAGATAATAGGCACGACCTTTAAGTCTCAGGTTCAAGCCTGTCCTCCTCGGTTCACATGTGTGTATTTGAAAACGAAGAACCCTGGAAAACACCTATGTTGAATGTGGCATGGAAAAGGTTCTAAGAACTTTCTCGTGAAATTGTCTCTTCATCCTGATATAACCTTATCAATTTAAATAAATTGATTTATCCCTGAATAACTCCCAATTAAATTGTTGCGTTATTGTCTGCATTAAGACGAAAATTCTTGACTAGAGTTAAAATTCCTTGATTGAGCCACTCCAACGGACCTAATAATAGAGTACATTATTTACGTTTTCGGTGGCTTATTCAATAATTCTGCTGCAGTCATTTTTGGCTTTCTGAAAATATTTGCGAACAATTTTAGCTAGCAATGTTTATGGCTAATTATGGCTGATGTGCGGCTCATAATACTTTACGAGTGCCTTTTGAAGCTTTGTTTTAATAAACATACTAATAACAGAATTTTAAAAAAGGGTCGCGTAATATTTTTTGCCATTATTACATTTAAAATTTTAAATATGATAAATACAATAACGGATAAAACAATATAATTATAAATCTAAAGAAAAATAATACAAATTCTCACAACAACTGAATAAGCCAACGTCAATCATGAAGGGCACGCCTGGTGGCCATGGCCACAACATGAAAATTCTGAAACAACGATTTTTTTTTATATTCGCCGTCATCAACAAAAAAAAAAAGATGGCATAAGATTGGATGACCTGAACTCATTACCAGGTAGGCGAGCTAATCCATAGGATTCAAGCTTTTAAGAACTAATCCTTTGAATGCCGCAATCGTGTTTCCTTCTTGTTGTGCTGCGATCAAGTATAGGCTACATGTTTTTCATTTTTATGATGCTCCTGGTAAACTCGTTATACACAAGCACAACAAAACCACTTCTACTCACATCTGCCTTATATCTGCAATACGGTACATTGAACCATTAGTTATATTTTCTGGCCATCAGATGGCAGGTTCAGCATGTGAAATAAAAGAAAAGTCTTTGTAATGGGCAGCATTATGGCGGGTCTATTGCGTCGTAGCAGAGTTCTCAGGCAAGAAATTGTTAAATTGCTAACAACATCCAAGTCAGACGAAGAATTTCTAGACTATTGAAGTGAACGAGAATAATTAAGTAATGACATGATATTGAAATAAGAAGAATCTGACCGTGACGTAAGTGATGGTGAAACCGACAAATGCTGCTGCCAATCCGACCACATTATCGTGAAAAACTATGGTGTGTCTACATAACAATGTCCACACGTTTGACAATTCATTTTCTGCGGTAATCAATTAAAATTTTGAAGACACTCCTATAGAATTGGACTGCTTTTCGTATCTTTTTCCAGAAGATTGTGCAACTAATAACAGAAGAAACCAATCAGTATTACACATTTATAGTAGACAATACAAATGTTACAGAAAAATCAAGACTGCAACATTGAACTGATAAAAATTTTAATGAAATTTGCCATAACCCTCATGGTAAAGGCGAAAAACTTCCAAATCAAAGATTTATTGGAGCACAGGTGCTGTGACAAAAAATGCCAACATTTAGCAAAATTATGGTTAGTGCAGACATTTACTGGTAATGTGTTTGCTTCATTTTTGTCACAATACTCGGCGGCATCAAGAGGTGACATACTGTATAAAATAAGATCAGTTTATACATACACACAAACATACAAAGTTAATTCAGGGATGGTTTACAGTTTACACCCATTTCAAAACCTATGCATTGATGAAAGTTCAGTACTAAATTTTAGGCTGTACCGAACACATTTTTTATTGCCGAGCTGATCCCGAGCCGAGCGGTCAAAAAATGCCTGGTACGCGGAACATAACCGAGCCGATCAGTGATGCCGAGCAGAACCGAGCAGCTTTAGTAACCACAGGGGTGCTGCTGGGAGTACCAGCTTTTTTCACATACCTGCTTTTCGTTTTTTTCACATTTTTCACACACCTGCTTTTCATTTTTTTCAGATACCTACTTTTTATTTTCGTATCACTATTTCTTAGTTCTCATATACCACACGAGTTTCACAATTCTCTAATATAATTTTTTTCCAGTAACTATTGTAATTTCTCTGTAATTTCACTCAAGAGAGCGAAAGCGAATTCAAAGCGATGCCAGCAATAAACCAATCAATTTTTTTCGTATTCTAACAACAGATATGCCTACCTAATGCCGAGCCAAAAATGAAGACGGATAATTTGATTGTTTTTTACTTCGTTAATGATTTTTGCTTTTTTTTTACACCAACACTCGTGTTTTTTTTTTACATTTTTCCGTTTTTTTTTTTACCACTGGCAAACTTTCACATTTTTCAAACTGGCAGTCCCTGTAATCAACACTCGCTAAATGCCAAGCAGGCTTCTAGATAGAACAATTATTTTCACTTAAGCACCTGGTATAGCAGCAACCATAGGCTACTATTACTTTTCGCATTCTGTATTTGATGACATATCGACATATCTGGTGAGGCCCAATTAAACCTGCATTAACAACCATTATTTCAACAAAACAAGTACGAGGAGTTAAGCTACTTTTAAGCTAATAAAGGTTTTCACAATTGACCGCTCAAAACAATTAAATGAGTGCTGTTGACATTGAAACACTGACGTTTTTTCTTGGTGACGGTAAGTTTCTAACTTTTTTCAGGTTTCAGCATTAAAAAAACGTAGTTAATCTGCATCAATTACCTACAAATGTAGTTCTTGCATTGAATTCTGTGGTAGTCATTCAACCTTCTTGCAGCAGGAACCATGCATAGGCCATAATCATCGACTGGAATACGTCAAAATGAAGCTCGAGTTCAAGGTCCGTTGGACCCAGCATCGCGTACCAAGACTAGACATGAGCCGCGCTGCTCGGCTCGGTTAACTGGACGTAATTGCTCGGTGTATCGAGCTTTGCCGATCATGCTTTGCTCGCCGAGAATCGGCTCGGCAGCTCGTTATCGGTACAGCCTTATTTAGTACTTTTTAAAGGGAGGCTATCTTTTAGCCAGTATACCAAACGTCACAGATTTGTTATCAAACTGTTTGTTTTGTGCGACGTAGAAACTGCCTATATGTTTGATGTTATGCACAGAGTACACTGGTGCAGACACCGAAATACAAAGCTGTAGGTATCACTGGTTCGGTAGTGACCATGCTTTTAGAGCTTATGTGGGGAGAGGCCATAACCTGTATGTGGACATCTGGTATACAAGTCCGGCATTATGCCAGAAGCATCATATCCAAAAAACAAATACAGCTGCAGTACAGTAAGAAAACTTCTGCCGAACTTTACCAAACAGCTGAAGCGACATAAGAGTCCTTCCATACTGACAAACTTTTAACTGAACTGGGAAGACAAGCACAAAGTGCATATATGCTTACAATACGGCACCATGGCACAGTGGACTCAATACGGAAAACCAACCAAACGACAGGAGAAATGTCGGAAAAACCACAGTGTGTTTTGGAATACAAGTGCATGGCTTCGGTGAATAGATCTGACATAATGCTAAATTCTATTGAGTGTGTTAGAAAATACCTCAACTGGTACCAGAAACTGTTTTTCCACATGGTAGATTTAGTAGTTCTAAGTGCCCATGAATCTGTTTGATGACACACGAGGAACATCGACCTCTTATTGGATTTTCAGTTGCAAGTACATAAGCAAAATTTATTGAAGTATCCCGTTGATTGCTAAAGCCAAAAACATCAGCACTCTGCAGCAGTTGATACGCCAACGCAGTTGATAGAAAGGCATTTCCCCACGCATGTCACTCCAACAGCTTCCAAAACAAAAACCCATTCGGCGGGTCAACGAAGATATGTGCACAAAGACGACACAGCGAGTAAAAAAAAAACAAGGCGAATCTCGCCATACGGGCCAAGAAAATGAGTGTTGTGCTTAGTTGAATATTGCACATTGACATTTTCTTAACACAATGTAAGTGGTTGTTCTAAGTCACCTTCAAAAACGAAAAGCTGTAACCGTCATGTCGGACAGCACAACAGCTGTCGCTTACATGAAGAGAGGAGGAGGGACTCATTCTTTCCCTCATGAGTCATGAACGAAACGTCACAACTCTTCGAGATGTGCACTGTTCTTCACGTGGCGGTTCAACCCGGACACATCACGGTGTAGCTCAACGTCTGGGCAGACAAGCTGTCACGGAAGAAGGAGACTCAGACGGAATTGAAACTAGACCTCAACATCTGCCAATCCCTTTTCCACAAATGGGGGTCCCCCGTTGTAATCTTTTTACCACAAAGTTCAACAATCAACTTACCAACTTTGTGTCCTCTTTTCTGGATGCGACATCCTGGGCGACCGACACTCTCAGCATCTCTTGGGAGAGGATGTTTGCTTATGCATTTCCTGTGTTATCTCTTCTTCAGTCCGTTGTGAACAAAATTTGACAAGTCTCGAGGTTCCTTCATTCTAGTGCTACCAATGTAGCCAGCACATCATGGTTCATAGGCCTGATGGAACTGAAGGACGACGACCCTGCACGTCTTCGTAAAACCCAAGCGCAATGGGAAGACTCGCCATCCAACAACCAATCTGAACCCAGCAGGATTATCCTCTCCAGTCACAAAATATTGTTTACTCTGCACAGAACTCCCTCCTGCGAATGAACATCTACTTATTTACTAATTCGCTAACTGCTTCTTAACTCTTCCCTTAAGCATGGCACTATCAAATTATACTTATGTGGAATTCGTTTCTCCTGCGTGCGCAATGGTTATGGCAATCCACTGTGTGATGCTACAGGCTCTGTGCTTCTGGGACTCAACTACAGTACTATGTGCAGTGAAATGTTTAGCAGCACCTAACCGGAAACCTCATTGCCTGTTACCTTTAAACTGTTGAGTAGCATGGTACAGTCACTGATGAGAGGACTTTTCTCGCCTTTCGTCGATGTAGGCAGTTTGCATCGTGACGTTCCTTGCGTTCCTTCGCTGCACGGAGTTCGCAGTAAAGACCCGTTTTAACCCAACGTAGATCTGACTTTGTCTCGTGTCCAGGTCAATGTCGATGCAAAAAGAGCATCGATTACACGTGCTCTTCAAAAACTGGCCCTTTCCGCCATGGAGTCACCTGTCCAATGCGTGCCTTATCCGTGTACCGTGCCTTGCGCACCAAGATGCATGCAAAGAATGATTGTGCCTTTTTCATTCAAGATGACAGTTCACCCCTCACACGAAAGTTCTTTATCAACAAGCTAAAACACTTCTCACAAGACTTGGGTTGGACGAGACCCATTACAATGGACACTCTTTTCGAATCGGTCTCTTCTACACCGCAGCAGCAGCAGCTTGTGTAGAAGACCATTTAATTCAGACTCTGGGACGTTGGTCCTCTAATTGTTACTGTTGTTATATACATATCGATTTCGACACGCTTCAAGATGCACAACGACAAATGTGTTTGACCAGGAAAACATCGTTTCATCACACTAGTTGGTGCTTTTCTTCTTTTTCACTCCAGCTGTATTTCACCACACCAGTGTGGCGCTTTTGGGCTTCAGTGCAGTGCGTCGAGTTTCTGTCTGGGGTGTTCCGGTTTCAGCCCAGTTTTTCATGCATCAGGCATTACTTCCTAGTTCATTTCAGTGCTTCGCCTTTTCTGTGGAGTACTTCTAATGTTTTGCTCATGGCTTTCATGGAAGTTAAGCATTTGCTGTCAGGGCATGGACTCATTTTGCTTTTTTGCTTAGCCTAGTGCCAAATTCATTCATTCATTTTCACTACGTGTAAATTTGTTGCATTCAGTTCCTGAGTGCTCATTACTCTGGAGGAATCAAAACTCTGTGGATACGCCCAGTAGCCGGCCATCTCTTTTTCTCCAGCTACCGCCGCCATCGTCTCGTTACCCGTTCACGTCTGCTTCCGCATCAAGACCGCACCTGCGTGCACTGAATGACCTGCAATTGATAAAGTTTTTGTCTTGAATGTTCGTGTACTGGAACACGTTCGCTCCGACTCCTCTCCCCCCCACCCTCCCGAAATCGGATCCACAAACGCCTCCACTAGCATCTGTCTCTCGCCTTGTTCTACCTGCTTTACTTTTACACCTTACACCGAAGACGTCGCTGTGCTCCTCCCGATGTGCCAAACCGTTTGTCGATTATCCCTACAAGATTAAGACTTTCAGTCTTGAACGTGTCACGTTCGCCGAGGAAGGGTAACGTTCGTCGAAAGCCCATTACGGCCTCCGTGCAAGCCCCTGTGATCGATCCTTACATTGTTCTTTTGCCTCTATCATCTCTCCCTCACGCTGTCTTCATGGATGCTCAACTTGATGATAAATCCTCCAAGCAGGCTTAAACTTCGTTAAACTTCGCATCTCGACCTCTAGACTTGATGAATTTCACCATTCAAGCCACATCA
>JAHWFP010004527.1:38729-73029 GCA_023313725.1 Lithobius niger
CATCAAATGCCGTCACTGGAAGAAGATTTTCATCGTAATCATTCATCGTTTGTCACGTTCACCGCGTTTGCCACAAGAGCACACGTTCATCGAAACCCCACACTGGCTTCCCAACCACAAGCCCATGCCGGAAGGTCCACGAATTGAGGTCCTGCCTTACCCATTTCCTTCACCAAGCTCGTCACTGGCGCTTCACTTACGGACTTACCTGTCCTCTCGCCTGAAGACCGGTCATTCACAGTTGGAACCATGGTCCCTTCAAGCGTCTCGGCCATCGACGTCGACTGCTCATCCTCCAATCCCTGGTGACTGCTCAAGCTTTCGTCTCGGCGTTCGTCTGAATCCTCGCATTGCTGAACAAGAATGGCAACTGCCTTTACCTCTCATCTTCGGCTTCCCACCGAAACCGGCAAGTTATGAATCGCTGCCTCATGAAATCCCCGTCCAATGGATCGCGCCTTAAAGGATTCTTCCTCGTCTAAGACGTATCGCTGGAAGAAATCCTACGCATCCCCTGAAGAGTGAATCGTTCGTCGAAAGTCCCTCTGGAAAAAAACTCTCACCATTGACCGTTCGTCGCTCATGAGTATCATGTTCGCGTTCATGACGTTTGTCGTTCGTCGGCCATGCTATACGTTCATCTGCGAGCCTAACGTTCACCATAAACCCACCATGGCCTCCAGCCCGCATACGTACCCCTTGCCGTCAAACCCAAGCAACGTGGTCATGCTTTCCCCATCCCTCACTTTGCCTTTACCAGAAAACGTTGTTTTCCACTTCACGCTACGACATTGTCGAATGGCCTTACTACATGAAGACATAGTGTTGCCCGTTCGTTACTACACAAACAAATGCGTTTGCCCGGACCTTTTTATTGTAGCTAGACGTCCGTCAGCCTTCTATCTCGACCTTCCCGCTGCATGACCCTCCTGCTATTTATCCCACGCTTTGTGGTCTTCCCTAAACCCCTTCATCCGCTCCGACTCGGTATCCCCCGTCACACGAACGCCTTCGCTTGAACCGTTGCCTCCCGGCATGCCGTCCACCGGCCTGCTGAACACCTCACTTCCCACAACCCCCATTGCACTCAGACGGAGCAACTCGCTTAAATGGCCTTGCTGCGAACCCATGTGATGAACGTCTCTCACGTGGCATCAATCACTCGACTTTGCTCGGAGTTTTTCCCATTGCTCGAAACTCTTTCCTGTTCCCGCGTCACAGCATCTCTCCACTCAGAAACCCCTTCCCCTCTTCGTTCTCGGGTTTGAATGCCTCTCTCGCATCTCAATGGCCACGGCAAAAGGTGGCCAATCCTCACTCCATTCCTCTCGTGGCATCATTGCAGCCACCGTTCGTGTTCCGGAAACGAGCGCATGTGTTGGAGTTGTCTCCAAGAAGAAATTTGGAGACGGCCTGCCAGCGCCATCGTTTGTGTACCTACGGAACAGACCCATGCGCAATTTGACTTTCCATTCCACCCACACTATGGAAAGTAAACTTGGAAAAGAATGCTGCCGCTGCCAGTCGCTTGAGGCAGATCCACGATCGTAGAGCACGTCTCAAATTAGAAAAAACAGGATCGCCAACTTTTCGACAGTCAGGAAAAAGTGGCCTTTCTTCCTACTCCGCGTCGTCAACTGCACCTTCCCACAAGACTGTTTTACTGAAGCCCTCCCCCCTTCTGCAAGTATAACTTCAAGTAACGCAACAGTGAACCCTGTTTCAACAATCCTTGAACCGTCCAACTCTTCACAACCACCATCATCCAAAGCACCAGTCAATCCCAAGCAGCCTCACAAATGCCCTACACTACTGGATCTTCCTTCGGATTAGATCACAGCCCCCAAAAAGTTTCCTCGAGCCCAAACTTCTGCAGCAAAACCTTCCTCCAGGGCGTGCTGCGAAGAAAGTTAGACCTAAAAAAACGTGAACTCGTTCTCCTCAAGAAAAATTGCCATCCAATTGCCAGTAGTTCTCTGCCCTAAAGAGAAAACTCGCCAATGCAACAAAACTGATCAATGCACAGAAAACGAACATTGCAAACTTGCTGTCAAGCAATACCAAACTCCGCAAACGTGTTGAATTAGCCGACGCCAAGTTTAGACGCTTGTCTGCACTCCCATCATCGGCATGCAGACCCATATTCAAGTTACATCGGCCGCAACCTCCGATCCAAAAACACACCAAAAACCCACCGTGGGACTCAAACTGTAGGATCTCCTACACCTAAAACCCATCGAAGGACTCAAACTGTTGAATCTCCGACTCTCCTCGAAGTAGACATTGGGCCAAAAAACGAGGTAATCAAGATCAAACTGCCAACTAAGAAACTCTATCCCTGTTTCCCACCTGTCTTTCCTGAGTTTGCCCGACGTGAACATGCTGTCATCTCCCAAGAATGGATCCGGGCAAACCAGGCGATGCCTAAAGAAACTTACATCGCCAGGCAATTATGTCAGTGGGATAATGCACCAAACTTCATTCCCACCAAAGCCGAAATGCATCGGATGTCAATGTCAAGAACCCGCAAGCTCCCATGCCTTGACTGCTGGTCCACTGCCAAAGGTTATGCTTTCACCTTCACCACATGCCCATAGCTTTACACACCTCACCATCGCAATCCCCACCCTTCTGACGGGAATGGTCCCTTTCATGCTTTCTTCGGACACTCTTCTCGAAGACAGCCACCAGATTTCATACAACTGATCATTCCTGGAATCTCTTCAAAATTCAAACAATCTGCTCGACCTTCTTAAACCATAAAAGCCTTCTCCCATTTCCCTGATCGGACACTTATGGAGACGACACTTGATCACTTGGTGATTCTGGAAACTTCGTCCATTCAAATTTGCCCCCACTAAACTGTGCCTCATTATGGGAAGACCCCAGTCCAATCGATGTGGCTGTAACCGTCACAATTCCTTTTCACATCCCTGTCACTGACCTTCCGGACTGGACTCCAACCATGCTCATTGGCTTCACCCACAAGACAGCCTGCCACTCAAAACACAATCAACACCACTGTTAAACACCTAGGTAAGCACCCCTTTAATAACAAAAAAAAAATTTGGGTGCCCCCCCCCCCCAAAAAAAAAAAACCAAAGAAAACCCGCTGGAATCTGGAAACTCACCGAACTTTCTCACCAACTCGCCTGGCTATGTAAAGTTCCCTCCCCACTCTGACTGTCTAGCGCTATAAGTCGGTCATGAACACAGAGTGTTGCGCCTGCAACCAATCCACCACAACTCTGTCACGGGGGACCCAATCACTCCCTTGGGGACCCCACCATAACGGTGCTCGCCACTTATAATGACGAGGTCAACTGTAAATGCAACAAATTTACAGGTAGTGGATATTTCTGCTGGCAACTAGAAAGCCCAATTTTACCTGGGGGGTAGATCAAAATTGGTTTCTATTGCCTAAGGAAAATATACACTACCTGTAAATATCCTCCTAACCTCCCCTCTCGATTCTCCATCATGGCTGATATATTAAGAGGAAAAGTAAATGGCCGGCTATTGTCGTAACACCATTTATGGAGGGCCTGCACGTGCTGGACCCGCGCGTGCGCAGGTGGGTGTCTGAGCTGGGCGTATCCACAGAGTTTTGATTCCTCCAGGGTAACGAGCACTCAGAAACTGAATGCAACAAATTTACAGGCAGTGATTCCTTACGCAATAGATACAAATTTTGACCTCCATCCCCCCCCCCCAAGTAAAATTTAGCTTTTTATTAATTTTCTCTTTGGGGGCCCTCAGCCTATCTGCTTCATTTGGGCTTCCTCGTCCTTCCCGTGTCAAGGATCAGGACTCGCTGGCCCCCAACACACCTCTCCTATTCCAGGCCGGGCTCTTTTGTAGTTCGGGTCAGCCACGCTACCTCTGCATGACTGAGCCCTAAGGGCCCGCGCAGTCGGACGCTGTGTCTTGGTCAAGCCGATAGAACCGAGTCAGCCCCCAGTTTGTGCCAAAATGTACTTTTACATTTTTTATTATTTTGGTTATTGAATATGTAGCCATTGACTTCTATTGTGTTAATAAACCAGCGTTAACTATTTCCATTCTTGTTTGTCGTTTGTGCTGCCAAGTAAATTGTAAGCTTGTGTTTTCTTAGGGTTGAGTTTGGTTGGCAGTACAAACGAACCTTTCCTGTCCCCTCTGTTGCTTGCCGCAAGCATTGATCTCATTTGGGCATGTAAGGTCACTGAGGTGAGAGGTAAGTGTTCTTGCCAACGGTGTCAAGCGACACACGCTTTACCCACCACCACACCGTTCTCTTCCATTGTTCTTTGCTTTCCTCATCTTGGGACTGACTTCGTTGTGTCGGGTGTGGGCTTCTTCGTCGTTCCCACGTGAAGGATCAAGCCTCACTGGTCCCCAAATACACCTCCCCTGTTCCGGGCCTGGCGCTTGTGTAGTTCAGGTCAGCCACGCTTCCTGTCTGTGACTTTGCCCGAAGGGCCCGTGCAGTCGGACGCTGTGTCTTGGTCAAGCCGATGGGACTGATTCAGTCCCCAGTTTGTGCCAAAGTGTATTTTTACTTTTTTTTATTATTTTGGTTTTTGAATTTGTAGCCATTGACCTCTTATCTATTGTGTTAATAAATCGGCATTATCCATTTCCATTCTTTTATGTCGTTTGTGCTGCCAAGTAAACTAGATTTATGAACAACAAATTAAATTAATTTAACTTGGGCGATGAAGAGCATAAAATAGCATAAAATAAGCGATTTTAGCATATATTACTAAAGGTAAGTATTTTAAAAACTATCCTAATTTTAAACAGTGTTAAAATTCCATTTTTAGTTGCCATGAAAATAAACATTACCTGTCTTTGTTATTAGCAATTCCTTCCTATTTGCGGCTCAATCCCTGACGATGAAAAGTTGGCTTTCCTGCTTTCCCTTCTTTGCACATGCGTCAGCGCAGGCCCAGTATATAAATGCTCAAGTTGGAGCATTCATCATCTTTCTTCCTAGGGTGCCACGACGTGTGGTCGTCCTGGCTCTCCCATGTCGCTGTCTTCGGTTACCTCTCTTCGTTGTTAATGGCTGCAGCGGACCAACTGTTCCCTGTTCTCGACTGCGGTTCCCCCTTACCACGATTCCGTGGGGGTTCTGTCAGTTTGGAAATTCTACAAATATCCTCTACTTCCTTCGGCCTTCACAGCTTCGTTGTTCTTGCACCTTCCCCAGTCGACCAGTGACCATCCTCACTAAAACACAACACCCACCTCGCATTTCACAGACCGCACCGCTCCGTCGTACGGATCGGTCATTCTTTTCCAAGCCCCTTCGAACACCTGGTCCATGGACTGCGCCTGTTGACTGTGGGCTCCCGACGTCTCCTCGGCGCATCCTTTAGGGTTTCCGATCGGCAGCCACCTCACTCACGGTTGTCAAATCAACAGGATGTCTCAACTATTACTCTCACTTCGACAACAGTGTCGATACCCACTTCTTTGCCGGTGTCATTTCCGTCATTCCGACCTGCGGTTACCATTGGATCCATTGGTCTAACGGTCCCATGTGACCCTCACACCTCGCCGGTTTCCTGCTGTTTTTCCAGTTCACAAGTAGTGACTTCTTCTGTTCCTGCCCCTTCACGGTCTCCACCATTTTCTGAGATTCCTCCTTCCTCACCGTACCTCCTTTGTTCCCACCTGACTATGGGACCAACTGACTGTCATCTACTTCCTTCTCCAACACCTGGTTCCTATGCCGTTTCTCCACAGCAAGGTTTTCCGGATTACCTATCCCCTTTTCCATGGTCTCCAGCTCATGTCTTCACAATGTTTTCTCCGTTACCCGGCCTCACTCGGCTGCCTCCACGTTCCGTCCCTCTTCCAGCTGAGGTAACAAGCCCACCAGCAGTCGCTGTGCCTCACGCCTCCTCCACGGATGCCTTAACGCCACCGGTGCTTTGGTCTGCCTTGGTCTCCGGTTCCACTACTGCGACCGATCTTTAGTTCAGGAATCTTCTACTCCGTGACCAGGGCCACCGCCAGCCGCGGTTGCCTCGGCGCCGACCACAGTTGTTTTCCTTGTTCTCCGCTCCTTGTTGTTTATTAACCCTTTAAGGAGCGAGTTAAAAAAAAAATTGTCGTCGCGCATGGAGTGAGTTTTTTTTTTGGTAGTCACCCAAGGAGTGAGGCACTAACGAAATATTTATTCTTGCGAAAAATGTTGGACACGATGATCTCAAACTTGCTACGTGCACGCAACAGATATTCATTAAGGTGCACAGAAAAATCAGATAAATTGCTTTAATAGTTTTGGAGAACGATTTCATAAAATTACGGGCGGTAATGAACTAAAACTGAAAATTTCCATGTTGAAAAAACGCGTCCGAAAGTCGGCATTAGTTAGGCTACAAAATGTTGTTCCCACCTAATAAGCGACAGTGTGAAGGTTTATAGGCTCCTTTTCCATTTTAGTTTTGCATCGCGCTGCTATTTTAACTTTTTAATGCAGTGAAACTTCATCTTTCTCGTAATTTTCAACGGCGAACTGAACACAAACACTCGCGTGAAATCTAGAGCGCGCCATGGCGGCCATTGTGAAATCGCTCGTCAGCCAATGAGAACGCGTCAATGAGAGAACGTGATCTTCAAGTTCTTTGGAAATGTTGCTCGAGACAGCCAGAAACAGCCTCTAACATTCCGTCTGATTGACCAATGCCAAATGGCCATCGAAATAATATGTTGAGAGGCCTGGATAGCTGGGAATTCCAGCTTTTCAACGAATCCAAGATGGCAGCGCCCAGTCAAACGGTCCGATCGCTACCACTGATCGAAAAGGACAAATTTTTGCTTCTAACTTCGGAAAAAAACGAACGAACGCGACATTTTTGTAGTTTTTAGTGAGACTACACTCAACTAAAGTGCTTTTTATGAAATTATAGACATCAGTAACAACATTTTAATTACAGAAATCGGTGTACAACGTATCAGGTAGCGAATTTCAGCGTTTCTCTTGTCGATATTTTGGCCGAAAATTGCATTTTTCGACCCGCACTTCCACGCACGTATATATACGCTGATACTCCATTGGGCCACATCGTTGTAGACGTATCTATACGTTCATACTCCTTAAAGGGTTAAGAATGTATTGATAAAACATAGCACTACCAACTTTATTAAAAAAAATTAAAAGATAGAGAAAAAAGGTAAACAACAAAATAATACCGTAAATCGTGGATTAAACGCCCATGGGCTTATGCAGTTAATTTCGCAAAAATAGGGGGGTGAGCTTTAAATCGAGCATTATCTATTTTCTAACCTTTCTGGACATCCTTTACAGAAAATTCAAAGCTTTTGAACAATCTCTGAAAACAACCATTTTTTATATCCTTTTAATTGCTGTGAAGAAGGGAGGAGGGTTAGGTGAGAGATGCCCAGGCCTTGTGCAGGTGCTAGGAGCTAAAGGAAGAGTCCACTATTACTACAGGGAGGGAGAAGGGGCCAGTAAGCATAGCAAGCAGTATTATCTTTATTCACATCATATAACGTTTAGATAATTTTTCGTAGAAAAACAACAATTTGAGGAGTGGGCTTTAACACCACTATTTCATGATTTTGACTTGACAGCATTTTAGGGGGTGGGCTTTAGCTTCAACTGGGCTTTAAATACACGATTTACGGTAACTACAGACATCAACATCGGTCTCACGGACCTCACCTGATAAGCTACTTCCCCTACCAATCACCAACCAGATGTCTAGCGTCCTGACAATTTTTTCCCCATTACCCTTCTTGGACGAGAGAAAAAAGGCTGGGGGGGATGTAGAAGATACTTCACATAAGCAAGTATATGAGACATACTTCCCAGTTTTCGGTGTGGGAGACTGGCATCAGGATGTAGTGCCCCCGGTGAGTAGTATGCTGTAATACTCACCGGAGGGCACTACATCCTGATGCCAGTCTCCCACACCGAAAAGTGTGGTTCCTAGTCAAATTTGGTCATCGGCACCTACGGTTCCACACCTGCCTTCATCTCAACGTTTCAAAGCAAAGGCCTCGCCGGGCATGCGCTTCAAGAACATTCCTTCCACAGTCTATACCACGGTCCCCTCGGCAACACCACGACTTTCAGAACAGTCAGCATGTCCCAACTCCAGTCCACCCATTTTTTTTTCCCTATGTGAGTCATATATGGTCCCCTCGCTGTCCGTTCCACAATCATCGGTACCAGCGGCCCATCCAGTTCCTCCGGTTCCCCCATCTCCAGCCATTCCAATCTTCTCACCTCTCCCAGCACCTCCTACTTCGGTGCTTACAGTGCCGCTTGCTCCGCCGTCTTTAGTGTCTACGCCCTCTTCTGCAGTTCCAACTGGTTTTCCTCCGTAGTTCGGTTCACCATTCCCGTCATCTGCCACTCTCCGTGCCACCCTTCTTCATAACATTTCCCTCGAACCACAAACTCTCGCCCAGTTAAATATTTCGTCTGTTCTAGCAACCGTGCTACATTTTTCCGCAGACCTCGCGCTATACCAAGCTGACAAGGCTTGAACTCCTAACTCTTCGAGCAGAAGCTGCTGATCTCCACTCTTTATGAGCATCCCATCAAATGCAGTCAGACACCATACGGTTCCTCAAGAACACCAATGCGTCCTTAGCCACCGAAATTGGCCGACTTCAGGAACTCTTCAAAACTCCTCCAGCATCCGACATTCTACATTCAAACACTTTTTCTTGGATATCACCGCTTGATCAATCGCCTGCTACCTGGAGGGAGCACCATGCAGCGCTTTCGAAGTCACAACGTACCCATCTATCTGCAGTCCCGCCACGACGATCGCCTCGTACTACGACCTCTTCTGGTAGTCAGGCAAGTACAGCCCCCTTGTCCATCAACTGAAGATGATCCTGCCCCGGAGTCACCGATTTCAACGGCTCCCATCGGTCCCTCTCTTCAATCAATGCGTCCATCGGACACGGCTCCGCCCACAATCGTTCCCGTGGCCCCGCCAGTAACCGGTCTTCAGTTTTTGCCGTACACCGGTTCCCTCATTAACGCATGGTCGACAGAGTCTCCTGCTTGTTCATTTCCACACATTTCCGCATACAGTGTCTGGCAGTTCGACACTGCTACTTCCTTCGTACCAGTTTCCCTGGACTTCTTCCCTGTTCCACGCCATCTGCCATCCGCCCCTTCCGTCATCCGTCCCTTCCGCCATACGTCATCCGACCCTTCCATGTGCGTACTGTCAACGCAAGGCTATGGCAGTGGCGCTCAGATTCCGAACCTACCTTAACATCTCCATTCTCTTCTAATTCTCTGGATTTTTCACCCATGGCGTTGAAGAACAGGTTCCTCGCTACGGTTGCACTTTTACTACTCTTTCAATCTGCAACCACCAGTTTCCAGGAAATGCGTCTCTCTACAACTTTTCAGGCAGCAACTGCTATTACCCGAAAATGTGCTCGTTCCATCCCGCCGTACTTTTAGCAGTCATTAACTGTGACCTACTGCAGTACCGGTTCCTCGGGACTCTACCTTAACGACCTTTTTATCCATTAACCAGTCTTTTCAAAATTCTTCAAACTTATTTTAAAAAAAGAATAAGAAGAATAAGAGAAAGAAAGGGAAACGGGCAACGCTTGGTGCCGATGACTACCAACAACCGATGGCCACTACGGAATCCATCACTGTCTGTTCTGTCTCAAAGCACACGGCAGTTTTCACGTATGTCTTCACGACCACTGCGCCTGTCTCCTCGGTTACTGCATCGGCTCCGCACGCCACCAAGCAGTTTTTTACCAAGAAGTTCTTTCTCCATACAGCTCCGCTACCTGTCAAGCTAGGCCTTCTCTGTCACCGTCATCTCAGACCCACTCAGACTTCGATGCTTTAGCGGTAATGGGTTTTTGTCATTTCTCTTGTGCACTAAGCTCATTCATCTGACCCAGAACGCGACCATCTGCCTGTTCCCGGTTCTACCGTCGATTCCCGTGCCATCTTCACCAAGCACCGTGCCCACAGGCTTCTTCAAATGAATGATCCTACCTCGGGACAATGGTCGGTACACCGAATCTCGGATTCTGGGGTCGCCGGCTCGCAGCAAGGGTACTCGTCAACATTAGTCCCTCCTTACATTGACGAGGTCTTGCTAATAATCAAGACAGGTAATGTATATTTTCATGGCAACTAAAAACTAAAACTTACCAGGGGTACCTGGTTGAAGTTTATTTTTGTTACCTAAATGAAAAATATACATTATTATTATCCGTCCGCCCTCCCCTCTCGAGACCAAGGTTACTTGGGAGGAAGAAAGATGATGAATGCTCCAACTCGACCGTTTATATACTGAGGCCTGCACTGATGCATGCGCAAAGAAGGGGAGCTGCGAGCTAGGCAGGGAAGCCAACTTTTCATCACTAGGGATTGAGACGCAAATAGGAAGAAATTGCTAATAATAATCATTTAGGCAACAAAAACAAACTTCAATCAGGTATACCCTGGTAAGTTTTAGTTTTTGGGTGTATTTCGATTAATAAAATGTGCAAATTCGTTCTTCGTCTGGCTTTTTATTCATCATTTATGAAGTGTTTTCATCATTCACTACTGCGATAGAGGACACTGCCAGAAAATCAATGAATATACACGTTTCATTATCAAGTAGATATCATCAGTGCGTCCTCAGTGATTACGTGTGTAATTTTGTTGTATTTACCATACTTGTTTCACTACATTTTTTTCCTTTTTTTTTTCCACTCGCAGATTCCACCACATTCTGTAGAGAACCTACAGGCAGCTGATCTTCTGACACAAGCCATGTCCGAGTTGACTCAGACGCTGAACGAGTACCGCTCGCCAACTTCCGAGTTCCACTTGACACGTGTCAGCCATTCTGGGCCCCCGACTATTGTGTCGACGAGCCCTTCTACAACCCCCATTCCTCAAAGCACTACTCCCCTTTCAAGTAATACTTCCCTGGAACAGAGCCAGCTGGGCCAGATCTTGGCCCATTACCAATCGCAAGCTGCTCAGCAAGGCGCCCTCAGCCCTGACCCGCCCCCTTCGCCAACGCCTAGTCCTGCACCATCCAACTACATACCACGTACGTGGACCACGACGTTTGCTAACTATCCAGCTCGCTGAATTTGAGGAAGAAGAGGAGGATCTACTCCGCCGATTGTCTCCGTTCGATTGTTCTCTTGGCATGGTATTTAAAGCCAGCGTTGAGAGTTATTCCCGAAAGGAATAATTCGCCTTATCTGCCAGAGGCTTTGCAAAAGATGATGAAGCAAGCGCACTGGTGAGGGTAAACAGAATCAACTTAATTTTGTCACAGGTTTTTTGGGAGGATGGGGCTGTGCACCTTTTTGTTGTTTTTGTCGCCGTCATAGATCTTTGACGACGTTGTTACTGGTGCAGGAGAGTTTGAAGGCTCGGGTGTAGTGTTTTTGGGTAAGGAGCTCACCCGGCGTGCGCACACATATCAGTTGTGTCGCTCAATTGTCGGTAATTGTTCAGCCTTGTAACAGGTCGAAGCATGGCTCCGTGGCTGGAGTGTAAAGGAGGGGATTAGCACAGGAAACGTCTTGTAGTTTGATTCAACCCTCCAGCTGCACGTATTTGCAAGAGCTAGGAGCAGTACTGTACGCAGTCTAGTTAGGTTTCATTCTGTGACGTAGCATCACAGAATTGAAAGACTCTTTGATAGACTTTAACTCCCTCTCTATGTCTTGGGGAGGGTGGGGCTTTGTACTTTTTTTTTAGATTCTCAAATAACTGAGAATTTTCTTTTTTTTTTTGTTATTTAAGTATGGTACTAGACAACTGTAAAATAAGTGTAATGTACAGAAGGAGGCCACCAACTCAGGGCCGCACGTGTTGTTTTTTTTTTGTGCTTGACACCAAAGGTTATATTTATACATGCTATGGAGCGAACGCGTGAGTGACTAGATAAAAGCAATGTGGTAGATTGTAAAATGGTTTTTAAGAACGAAGATTATGTATCGGACCATACTTGATTTGGTTTCTGCACGTTACGAGTGAAAGGGAGTTTTGTAAAAACGGTTCCTGTGATGCATCTTGATGATGGGATGAGTGAGGTCACACAGTTTGGGTGTTCATTAGGTATGCTGTAACGGGTGGTTTCTTCCAAGTAAAATGGCATAGGTTATGCTACTTGTATAGAATAACTCCAGATCTCCTGGCAAGTTTAGGTGGAAAACTAGATTGCCTAGTTTATTGCATAGCTTGGTCTTTTTTGTCGTAGGAGTAGTAGAATCAACTTGTTTAAATCTTGTTGCGTCCATCATGGAGCAATTTGCCAAGTACAGCACAGTGGCTGTAGCGTGTCAAAGGGGAGAAAGTGGTGGCCATGAGTGAATTGTAAATGCAGCTGGCTTTCCGCATTTTAAGAATCCAATAGTTCTTTTCTCAAAGAAGAATTAAAAAAGTTTTTGGTGGATTCTAAAGGGTTGATGATGAGTACAATTGTGCTGTTGATTAAGGTATATTTTATAGTTTCACACCTTTCATACCTTTGAGGTTACATGTTGTAAAATATTGCTTGTGAGTAGATATTTGTATCGTATTTGACGGTAGAGCCCGGTGTCGACACATTGACAAATAAATAAAAAATACGCCATTTTGAGTGGACCATTGTGGTCGGGAAAGACAATTTCTCATCATTGGGATTTGTAACAGATTTATTATACATCTCAAAAGCCGAGTCTAGGATTTGGCATATTTTTCAAAGACAATCAGTTCTAAGCTTGGATAGAAAAGATACTGTATGAAAGGTTTCAAAATGGCCTTTTAGCCAAGCACTTGATCCTCAATGGTATGGTGATCACCATTTTACGTGTTTCGTACAAAGAATGTACTTCGCGCTCTTTGTGTTGTGGAGTCACGTGCTTGCCTTTGGGTTCAACAGTGGATAAACTGTATAATTAGCCATTGCACTCGTGATAGTCAAGTAGCCGGTTGAAGGAAGCTTTGCTCTTAACAGAATCTTGTAGGCCATTTTTGTCCACTTCAAGCTAGGATCCACTGTTTTATTTATTTAAGACCCGTTTTGTCGTTTTACTGCGCAATTTGGTCATCGATGTTTGTGTTAACTTTTTAATTATAGAACCATTACTGTTGTAATTGTGAAGGATTCCAAACGGAGCAACATTAGTTGTTGTTTTAATTTTTGAAGAGAACTAAAAAATAGTTTTTTTTTTCAAATGGGGTTTTAACACAAGATGTAGTATTGTGAAATTTGTTCAGAGCAGGGAGGTGAATCAAGCGAGTGCGTTTGAAAAAAGAGAAGACCTAGCGATACTTTATGATCACGATGTCATACTTCACAGCTTCACCCTTTAATTACAAATTGTATGTAGACTTCCAGTGGCATCAACTTGCACGCATTGTTGCAGTATGAAATAAAGCCGCGTAAAAAGGTGTCTGTTTCTCAAGTGGATGTGGGTCCATAAAACACATGCAGGTCAGCACTTTTTGTTTCCAATTTTCATTTTTTCATCGCTTTATCTGTTCAGGTCACGGATTACTGGTAATTCAAATCTGATAGCCGTTCAACGGCCAGCGCCGAAATGCAGTTCTTCCTTGTGGGTGCCGCGCTGTCTCCATGTTTAACTGGAAGCTTTTCTCGCGACCAACGCAACCTGATGGTGACACGGTGAGCCACAATCTATTTGTACAGTCGGTCCCGAATTTCACAATGGCTGTAGTTTCTGTCCAGTTAACAATGATGGTAAAACATTTTATGAGATGGGGGCATCGTTGGTGGCTTTCCCGAAACATGATTCTTTTAGTTCCTTATAATAAGTGAATAAAATGAAACTAGTTCATTGGAACCAGTCCTAGAATTAGGCTTATTAAAGCTAGTATCAGATTGCAATTTTTTTTTTAAATTTTACTTTGTGCTGTTTTGCAAGATCACATTAAATTAAAATTAAAATTCCTGGTGGCCTGACCGTTTTGTAATGGTTTTGGTATGAGAAACAAGATATTTATTTTGCGGCCTTATGCTTATCGCTTTACAGAGTAGGGATGGGGGTCTGGTCACATTGAAGCTGCCTATAGTGAGGGGAATCAAATCTAAATAATTAGACGAGGATGGTTGTTTTTGTTGTCCAAAGAGTGCAAAAAAAAAAAAATGTAATTTGAATAAATACATTTCCTATGATTACACATTTCCTAAGCACAGCACTGTATTTACGGCCTAAATTTTCGATCATCGAAAGGTTTTGTATACCTTGTATACCTTGTGGTTGTGTATACCTTGTGGTTTTGTGGACCTTCTTTATTAACATTTTGGGGAAAGAATTTGTAGTTCACTATAGTCTCCGCCAAGAAAGAAGTCCAACGCGTTTCAAAACAGGGGTATGCATTGTGCATGCCGGCTGCGTCGTTTACCTTGCAGATATCCGCCATGGCTAAGCAGCCAACGTGTGCTCGTATACTAAAGCTGCTAGGGCCATAATTTGGGCTAATCATGCACCTCGAGCAAAAAGCTTGAAATTTGACATGCAAGTAATTCTTAGTAATACAAATAGAAATAGATTCTCCTTGACTCGTGAAATACTGAAAAACGTTCCAAATAACACCCCTAGCTTGACTTGTTGACACGAACTTTCTTTCTTGTTGACACGAACTTGATCGGAAAGCGACGCCATTGTTGTTGGTCTAATAGCGTTGCCACGACGACGCAGTTATAGAGTATAGAGGCAAGGCGCACTTTTTTCCATGAAAGATTAGTAGTCATAAAATGACCATATAAGGAAAGTCTTCTTTCCTGGCGGATAGTATAGAGGGTGCAAACGGTTCCTCTTGTCATTTTCTGCAGAGTCTGTGGCTCAGTGAAAAATTATGTCCCAAGGCATAAGGCTGTACCGAACCGAATCAACCTTAAATGAGCCAAACTCCTAACAATTCCGAATCGAACAGAAAAGTGCCGAACCTATCAACCTTTAAAATAAAACTCAATTCGCACAGATTCATATAATTGTCAAAGTAAAAGTTTCTTAAGAAATGCAAGTGACATACTGGCCCGAATATAAACCGGATTTTTTTTTTTACGAATTTGTTCCATAAGAACTTATCTTCTTATATTCTCGTCCAAAACCATAACTTGCCAATTTTGACCGATTTTGAAGTTTGAGTACACCATTTGAATAGTTTTTTCGAGAGCTATCCATTGGTGCTAGCGAGAAGACAACAAAACATTCAAATAGTTTTTGAATTATTTAGCAAAAACTAAAACAACCAAAAGTGGGCCTTACAAATTGTTATGGAGTCAAAAAAAAAAGATCGTATATGAAAAAATATATATGTATTAATCAGCGTTGTCTCAACTATACTACATCGCCTAAATTGGTAAGAGAGGCACTGGCTGAATCTTATAAGTTGACCACCTTATCATCGTGCCCGTTTATTTTTGTTGAATTTATGAGCCCAAACTGGTAATTCGCCTTATATTCAAGCCGCTTTATAATCGGGCCAGTATGGCATGTTCACATGGACTTGCATTTCATAGCTGATGTAAACTCGTGTTGAGCATAAAGAAATCTTTACTTTTAGACTTTCCATCATAACTTCTGAACAATTAGAGCTAGGAACTTATGATTTAGACCATCAGAAAGCTAGCGAAACAACTTTTGAAATGGTGTATTAAACATCAAAATCCATCAATTAAAAGTGGAAAAACGAAAGTGGAAGGCCGAATGCTGAACTGAACTGAGTATCCTCTGTTCAGCCATGTTTGGTTTGGTATAGCCTTACTAGCCTACCAAACGAGAATTTAGTCGCTAACACTAACTAAACCCAAAAAAAGTCACACAAAAACTAACTGCATGTGGCACCAGTTAGTAGCGATACGATGACCCAGATATTAACGCTACCATTTTACCCAACCTTTGGTCCTGTTAATAAAATTGAAGCTGGAATGAATTGTTAATGAATTGGTCAAAAATAATTTGGAAAAGTCTCTTACAATCTGTAACTATGGGATAGAAGCCTTTTTCAAGACGAGTTGGTGCTAGTATTTGCCTTGTCTACCATTGTACGCTTAAACTTTTCAGTACAGTACCATGTGGTTTGTACCCGAAGCAAATTGAGCACACGATGCCTTTGCTTATAGATACGTTTCCGTGAAGTAGACATGGTGCTGCTTTTACAATTTAGATAACGTTGCTAGTTTTGAAGTTGACCTTGGCTTTTGTCATGCGATATTTAAAAAGTTGCATGTAAACTGCTGACTGCATTTTACACGGCACCATAGTCATTGTAGTCATATCACTAGAGTGTAGGCATTGTCAAATGTTTCTTATTATTATTTATAAAAAAAAAAAGAATGATAAATAAGCACTAGTTTTGAAACCTATGGAAATTCATTTAGTCTTGTTATCGTCCTTGACTGCAACAATTATGCGTTGATCGAAAAAGCAGAAAAATGTAAATTGTAAGTTTCATGTCGGCAATTAAATTGGTCAAGAATTATGTCACACCTCCCTGCTCAATACATTAAATTGAGAATTACACGAGTTTTATTACAGCTAAAATGGGTGTTCAATAGCATAGGTTGGTCAAAAGTATTTAGTGCTGCTCAGCAACAGAATCGCAAGCTCAGCTCAGATGTACTGGGCCTCACTAATCACGTTTTAAAAAAATTGCAAGCTTAAAAGAGTTATGAGAATTCAAGCTTCTAATTGATTTTTTTTATGTCAATTCGATTGTTGAAATAGTTTCTGGATTTGAGTGGCACTAACTAATGGTGACCACATAAGTTGCTAGTAAATGATCTGCCAGTATCATACTCACATCTGCTTTGTATTGTTAGGTAAAACCATCAACACATTCTGTGTTGACAAGCCTCATTTCAATATGGCATTTAATCATGTTAATTTTGTGTTAACCTGCATTGATTAATTGCACGAAGTCGCAGACCGACTCGAAGACCTAAGCATCTTTCCTCGACTGCATTGTTGTTTTCATTGTTTAGCCAAACACTGATCAAAATTGTTGCACAAATGTGTATTTAGGTTAGCTTGTACAGTATCTGTAGCCTGCACAAATTGGGTCTTTAAACTTTGTAGCGCTAGTGCTATTAATAATTAAAAAATATTTGTACAGATAAAAAATATTTCACTGCTATAGATCTATTGTATTCCTTAAAATACTATCAGACATCCATTCTCCTGCATTACTCAGTGATGGACTTAAGGGCTGGAGATAGTCTTTTTTTGCAATGTTTCTTAGCCTTGTGATATTCGGACAATAACACAATTTTTTCATCCATAGTTGTAAAACGAACAACATTGCTATTGATAGTTGTCTCTTGCACGTACAGTAACAAAGCAAATACTTTACACACCAAGCATACATTAATTTTTTTAAGTAATATATACGATTTAACATTGTACAAACATACTCCCATTCAAATTCCATTTTTAAAGTAATAATTTATTAGTTATCAGCAACTTAACGAGATACACAGCTCCTAGAGATAAGTAAAGTAGGAACTAGACTTCGTTCACTACTGGGAAATGGGCTGGAAATCTATCTGGGTGGGCTACAGATCTGATGTATGCTTTCATAGTATTAAAATTATCTGCCATTTTAAGTGTACTTCACACACGAACGTAATTTTCGAGCAACACGTACTTAACTTTATTTTGTTCAAGCCACATGGATATGGCAAGCAACGAATTTACAACAGTGTTTGGAGGAAATGTTTTAGGGAAACTGCCACAACCCGGTTGTAAGAAATGCCTTTGGAAATGTTTTTCTTAAGTGTTGCGGTTTCGCACAAGGATGATAGGTGAATTGCATAGCGGCAGCTCAATGAAGTAAAAACGAAGGGTCCCATGGCTAATTCACTAAATTTTAAGTCACATAAGTTGCTGTATTTTGCTATTATTTCGCCAACTGGCTGTAGGATGCTCTAGTCTACAAATTAAGATTCTATAAACACCTTGATTCTAAAGGTGTGGTGGAGTCGCCTTCCTCGGTTCCTTCATTGATTTCGAAATAATTTCTAGTTTTCTACTGCTGCCATGGCCTTGATAAAAATTAATATGAAGTTGAAAGTTCGTTGACTATAGTGCATTTAAAACTCATTTCTTAAAATTTCTAAATTTCAAATGCACTGTGGGCAACTGGTGATAACAGTGGTAATCAAAAGACCACCACAAAAGTAAAACAATTATTGTTCACTTGAATTTTCGGAGAAATGTCGGTTTTACATCGTGAGAAGCACACTACAAAATGTTGGCCAATCAAAACTGCCGAGGAGTGAAATTTAATGCAATTGCACACCACCACTGCGATACAAACCACTCCATAGTTTGGGCAGTACCAAGCATGAGCCTCACTTTAGAGCATTTGAGTCTTTAGCCATTAAAAGGCTCAAAAGCGAGTCTTACTCGTGAATTTAAACAGGGTGCACAAACTTCACTCAGGTCGTACACCCTGACCTGGCACCAGCATGTAAAGTTTTTGATTGCCAGTGCATTTTGTAGTGTGCTTCTGGTGATGGAGAACGGACACTTCTCAAAAAATTCAAGTGAATATTTGTTTTACTTCTGTAGTGGTAAAGTGTTAACATTTCCTTCATGAGTCAAGCTTTCATCTTCACATTTATTTATTGTACACTGACCACCATATCATCTGTAGAACCGTTAGAGCTTTCATTGGATTTGTGCAGCTCTTGCACTTAGAAGCAACTGTCGTAAAATTAACTCGAAATATTCACAAGCAGGGCAAATTATTCATTATAACTGGAGAATATCACTTTAAATGTGGTTTGTTTATCGACAAATAGTTATCTACAGAGTAGGGATTAAAACTTGATTGCTTAAGGAGCTTGCAGTTCACGCCTCTCCTAATCCAAAATAAAACTTAATAAAAAAATTTACATTGTCTGCTCCTTATTAATGTTATTACAGTTGGAGGGTTATGGCAAAGTAGAAGCAACTTATTTAGGTTCTTCCTCAAGATATTCACTGCCATTCACTGTATTTTTTGTCTGGTATTGTCGTAGCTTGCTGTGAGCGTCTTATCCCACTTATTGGTATATATTGATTTTCTCAAGTTTGATGTTCGGTCTCCTAACTGTCGAAAAGTACAATACGTACTTATTCTGTGTATAGTGCACTTAACGCGAGGAAGAGTGCCACGTTTTTGGTGTTGTACTCTTGGGACCGTGAAATGAATGTCATTGTTCACAAAGATTAATTAGTTTGGATTAGACATCCAACTGATACAAGTCTCGATTGTGAACACTTAGCAAAAGCTCTTCACGTGTATTTCTAAGTGATAAGCGATATATTTTGAAGCAAGTCTTCGTTTACTCCCCTTACTGGCTTCGCTTGGCTACATTTAGTTGGTTGCATACTAAATAAAGTTAAGACCCATCTTTGTAGTCTAAAATTCTTAAACCATGAATTTGTTAAAGATGTGGCAACCTCCACCATAATCATTGTCAGATACAAAATCTGCTTTTTTAATGAACGATCAGCCGAAATGGCTGTTTATGTATATGAACTCCCATCCCTTCACTCAATAATTACGTGACCTGTAATGTATAGCACAAAGTGTGTGTACGTGCCTCATAATGTACTGTAAATGCATAATTATTTATTTTTATTTTACCGTACGTACACACATGCACACGACGTAATTGGGACGCCTCGTCGTTGGCCAGTTTAGAAGAGAGAAAACACCAGGTCGTTTTTACCGAGTGTATAAAGTTTGCGCACCTGATGCAAGTGAAGTGTTTTCTGTATAAGTGTATGAATGACAGGAAAGGTTATAATTGTGTAATAAACATGTACAAATTAGTTTTGTTATAGGTTTTGAAATGTGCATTAACTTCATCCTAGGTGTTGCACAGCTACATATGGAGCTCAACTCCGGACGATATTTATAGTCTACGTTTAACTATTCCATTGCAGCACCTGCATAGATATTGTTGGCTATCACTTTTTTTCACGATGTAATGGCGAATACTACTATTTTTATTTTCTATCTTATTTTGTGATTATATGTAATTTTGTAGATATGCTAGTACAGTAGTGTGTTCACTGTTGTGCTAGTGCGTTGCAATGGAGTGGGCTATTATTTTGTTAACATTTCCTTGAGGCGACCAACTTTGTTCCAGTGTATGGGACGTAGGAGTGATGTGGTTTGGTTTCTATCTTTTGTTTCTGAGGCTTTATCTTGGTTTCTTTAAAGGACAGTGAACTTTATGACATAAGTAACTTTAAATAAACAAAAGGCTGGTTAGAATACCCTAAGAATTTCCTTGGGATTAGGCGATTAAAAAAAATAGTTACATGGTTCTCGAGAATATGCATCACGCTAGGGTAGAAAAACTACCCCTAAAGAAAAGTTAAGCATTCCTGTCGAAGTTTTTTTTGCCTTTTAAGTTGTGATGTCTTAACACCAATTTAAACTGTAGCTCACCGTCAACAATTGTAGGACATCATTACATGAAACAATTGTTGGAAGTAACAAAATCTAAAGTTAAATGCTGCACATCTATTTTGTTTTAGGTACTTTTGAGAACCATTTGTAACTTCTAATGGCTTTAGCTGACTCGTTTCGGTTTCCTATTCAAATCTTTCACCATCTTAACGTACATTGGAAAGTAAAAAGTAGTTGCCTTATCCTAATGGATAGATACCAACAACCCACAAAACAATTGGATGCATTGTTTTTTAAGCACAAGTTTTCCTTCCTTCTATAGATAGGCCTGCATATCTTAAAATTTACAATTTTTGGATCGTACAGCAGGTAGCATTGAACAGTTTTATTTGCTGTGTAATTTTGTTGGTGGACACCAGTAATGTGGTTGAGTTGGCTTTGGTTGCTGCAGGCGTCCTACAAATTCCTCATTGTACATGTACTTCATCATTGTCATTTATGTATAATTTATGTACAAAATTCTCTATTCCTTCGTACGCTTGACTCCCTGTCTATACAGTCCTCTTAATGCTATATCTCCTCCGAGCCAAACAGCTCGAATATTCATGTCAAAACAAAAATGACTGATAAAGAAAACCTATTCCAAAGTGTACTACTATAATGTAGAAAATACGTCACGTCACTCAGTGGTTTTATCTATAGTGTATCGTATAGTAAAATACGTACATACATGAATAAATTGTTCGCTCTAGAAAGATGCAATATGGTCGATTTTATTCTGTATATTGAAGTTATGTCGTACATGATTTGGAGATATAAATCGTGTAACTGGATTACGTAATTTTCAGACATAGTGGTGGCCTGCAGACATTGGATTCATCCTACATGTAGGAGTGATGTCTCATACAAATCGTTTCTGCGGCCGTCTGTCACTGGTAGTTGTAATCGAATTTCATCTATGTAGCCTAAATCTAAAGAAATAAAAACAGACCAGTTAAAATATATACCTTCATACTAAGGCTGTGCTGGTACCAGTGCCAATGTTAAATGATAACTTAAGAATAACGAATGTATCACTTTACAAAGGAAATGTTTGCTGACACTTTATAGCATTTAAAAGTTGCTTAATTTTTAGTAGTGTTGGGAACAATATCTATATATATTTCGCATAGGAGCAGCCGTTGCATTCCAGTGCGGTGGAGGGTGCCGGGGTCAGCTAGTGCCATATTATTAATGTACGAAAATGCAGACGCCGGTCCGATACCAGTGGTACCTGTACAGCCTTACTACACACGTTAAAATTTGTTCGAAAAGTATTCAGATTTCGTAAAAAAAAAAAAAAACGAGTATCTTGTTGGTTAATAAATTTTTTTGTCCTATTATGTCTAGGACAAAAAAATAATTTGTTAATGATAATGCAGTAACCTGTGTTGTGCTATCATATTTGTACAGCTCAAGATAACCACTCTCTCTACCGGACCTGCAAGCCATGCGATTTCAAGTTGGTATACTTCCATCAGACGTTTATCACCGCCGTGGATTATTGGCTTGCATCACGAGCCTTCCGTAAGATGCTTCTCATCTGGCCGTTACACTAGTTCCCGTGGTTTCCCTGATCGAGATCGATCTCCGAGCCCACTACTTCAGAGGCAATCTCAATGCGAGCCCTTTGTTTGATGTGGGATGTTACACCATCAAAGGAATCTAGACCTCACGAGTCCGGGTAATCTTGTAGTAGCACAAGCATGCGGGGTATTAGTCTCTGCTGCATACATGCTAAATTTATCAAGCGTTTGGTATCCAGAAAATTTGTGTAAGACCAATTGATTGTGGTTGGATTCTTTTCTGGCATAGCATAAGTCCTCTTTTGAGAAACTGATTTCACCTCCCAGCAAGGTAAAATCTCTGCAGTAGCCATTTAGTATTTACTGGTTATCGTTTTCCTTTCCATTCTTCTTGACCACCTGCTCTCCTCCTTGGATAGGAATCGTCATCCGTTAATGGCAGAAGCAGAATCGGGCTCCAATTCCTTTATCTAACTCAAGGTTTCATTCACGGACGAATGCTGGTTGCAGCCCTCCTATCCCTAGTGTAAATAAATAAGGATGCAAACCTATTTACATCGCCTTTTGGACTAAAATGTCGAACCGCCTGAGCGGGGAATCGAACCCACAACTGTTGAGACTAAAGTGGCGCTGGAATTTTCTCCAGTGGTTGCTTTTAATTAATGGCTAATTATCGTTTAATTATGCTCCATGCCCAAATATTTAAACTAAAGCTTCATTAACTCACCAACAGGCACAGCCCATCTGTCCTTCACTCTCGTTTGGGGAACGGGTTTACATTAAAGGTAAGTATTTTAGGATAATTACAAAAATTTTATTCCATCCGAAAATACTTCCCTTTAGTTAAAAATGTCAGTATGTTCTCGTTATATTTGTCCACTTAAATTTCACTCATGTTCTTGATGCTCTGCAGAGTCAAAAATAACAATACAAATGTGAACTGAACTTCAAATTTTAAGCATATCGGTCGTATAAATTAACCGGTTAGTTCAGTGTGAAGTTTTGCAATCAAGATTACCTGCAAATTTTAGCATTCCTTCCTTGAATGCTTTCTATTCTTAAAGGTTTTTTAGTGGTGTAGAGCCGGCCAGCTGTGACGGCCTATCACCTTTTCCCCTCTAGTGCAGCCTGTGCGGTTTCTCTCCCACCTTCATTTTCAAGATTCCTGCCTTCTACCGTGAGGTCAGCTTTCATCACATTCCATCTTTCGAGAAATCAAGAAAGCCTGTTCCAAGAGAAGATCCTCGTTGTCTTCAAAGTCACCTCCCACTGTTACTCGTTTGGCTTTCGGCATCTCCAATACCAGCCGGTCAGCCTTCGTCCCAATCGGAAGTCATCATCATCATCTATGTCTTAACGGACGCTCGTCTCCTTGACCAACTCAAATCCATGCTTTGATTGGATCGTGCCGTTCGGAACTTTCACTTTAAGCAACGACCATCTGATCCCGCGCCTCCTTCGTCGTCTTGCATACAAAAATGCTTTTCGAGTTTGGACAGTGTTGCGTCCCGGAAACTTCATCTCTCCTTACCGCCCCCGCCCCATCCTACGTTACCCGTCGTTGCTGTCATCCTTTGCAGCCCTCCTAAGTCCACCGTTCTTCGCTAACTGTTGTTGGCAGCTCTTCCAGACCTTCATCATTCCTCACTGCCTGTTATCCTTCGCGGCTTGTCGCCCCTCGCAGCTCTTCTGGGTCCATCACCAAGTATCGTAAAGATCATCCTCCTTCATTCCTGTCATTGAAGCTCCGCTGTGGATCGTCCTTCGCTCTTTTAGACTGTCTAACTTTCGCAATGTATCGTCTTTCACTGACTGTCATAATTGGCAAACGCCATTTTAAAGTCCAATGGACCACGTTCACGTGCTGATTCACAATGCCACGTCACCTTAGCAGAGAAAGGCGTTTTCAAGCATCATCTTGAAGCTCTCCTCGCCTGCCATCTACGACATAAGCATTTGTCAACATGACCTGCCGTTGACTATCTCAACATCACTTCCTGCTTTTGCCATAAGCTTCTTCCAGAGGTCTGTCAGCCCTCATAGATCCCAGCCTGTCGTTACCTACAACGACTGCAACTCGGATTAGGCTTCTGACAATCAAAATCAAGAACTGCTGCGTTCGGCGACTATCTATTGAAAACGTGTTATACACTCAAAGCTCCTTGAGGACCGTCATTCTTCAGCCTCCGTCATCACCCACTCTACTTCACGCATCTGGTCGACAGCCGCCTCTTAGTATCTTTCAGTAAAGCACCTGACGAACCTTCCCAAATTTGCCACCTTAACCTACTCGCCCGCAAAACCGTTTTCTCATCATTCTGGGTCAAAACTCGGACTTGGGTCATTCTCCTTTTTTTGCTGTGCAATCTAGAGATTAAAGTTCTTGGGCCATCCGGCCCACTGCGCATGCGCAGCCTCCAGCATATAAACACAGACAAAGGTCGATTCTTCATCTCTCCTGTTACTCCATGGTCGCCCTATGCCTCGTGCCAAGGGTACTCCTTAAGACACTGTTCCACGGATGTGGTCGTCATTCCTGACGATTCACTTTTGCTGAACTGGCTGCTTCCGGTTCGCTGTCGCCACTGACCCAACCATCAACACTACTACCACCTCACCGATTCCCTGCGGTCAGTCTAACTCAACTTCGGATCTTCGGTTCCTTCAGGAGGAACTTTTCCGGGCCAAAGAGGTATATTCCCGCCTTAAGCTGCAGCTCAAGACCCATCGGTCCAGATGAAAGCAGCCAGCTCTGCCTGTTGATGTCCCCATCGACTTGTCTTCACAGTCGTCTCGCAGGTCGACTACTTTCCACTCGGTGCCAGTGGAAGTCGGCACCGAACCCCTTTCAAGACAAAAAGTACACAAACTTATGAATTCGGCGCTTCGATCTTTCAGCCGTCTCCGGTCGCCCCTAATCCCTGCCGTTTTACGGACGACTGGATAGTATCGACAACTAAGAAAATTCGTCTGTCAACAACCGACGTTGCTGGCCGCATGAACCGTGACCTTCGCTCAAATCAGATGCTTCTGACGACCATCTGTTCCCCCCGACCGACTATTCCGATGCGATGTCACGACATGCTCACTTCCAAGATCTTTCTTGAAGACCTCATACCAGACTGTTTCCTATACAAGCCCTCACCTCAAGCGACCGAACCCTCCAAAAACCGCGGACTCGGCTTCGGTCTCTGCGACTAGCTTCCTCGTCAGAATCCGGTCCTTGGACAATCTACTACTCTGCTCACCACTCTGTCGTACTGGCGGCCTGATTATGGGCAACGGTTCGCTGTTAGAACTTGACAAAGACCTGCCACCACCTCGTGCCGGTCGTTTTTCTTTCGCTCCTCCATTGATGAGGCGGCCAATCCATGCAACTTCGACTTTGGTACCTCCTTATACCTTCAGGTCAGCGACCGTCTCCTGCGTCTTGGTCTGCGAGCTGCCTCTCAAGCCGACGTATTGAACATGGCCGCCAATGCTCTGTGCGAAAAACTTTCCATGGATCCGTCTCCGGATGAAACCAAGGCCATAGCATCCTTGGTCGGTCAGTGTTTCGCAAAGCCTGCTTTGCCACCTTCCACTCCATGAACTGGTCGACATGAGCTCTCTTCCAATTCTTCGCTCTTGCTTCGTGATGTGGTCCTCTACACAGTCCCCAACCTTCATGTGTCCGGCACTCCACTCTCATTCCTAAACTCACTCCCCACTTGGACATCACACAGAAGCCAAAGCCATGCAAGTTAAAGTGCTTTCGACGACTGGGTTAGACCCTTACCCCGCTTCCTCCCGGCCTGGCAAGAGGCGACACCACCAACGGACTAACGTACCACCGAAATCATGGTTCTGTTAGTAAAACGCGCTATAATCCGGAGCAGCCAGGATTCTACAGCAGTATTTTTCTTTGCCCCAAGAAGACAGGCGATCTTCGTTTCATTTACAAATGGAGACTGTCGACTCCTTTCTTCCTGGCGACTGGGCATTCTCCATAGACCTTGCGGACGCTTACCTTCATATTCCGCTTCACGCTTCGGTTCGCCAGTTTCATCTACGACGTAACGATATAAGAGTTCCCCAGCATTCTTTTTGGTCTCAATGCAGCACATAGAGTGTTCATGTTAGTTTTAAAAACGGTCCTCGCCTACCTTCATCAGCACGAAGTGCATGCCAATGCATACCTGGACGACTGGATCCTCCAGACAAGCTCCAGCTAATCTTAAACAGAGACTTCAAACTAGGGCTTCTGCATCGACTCCGTCACAAAATTTTGTGTTCCTAGGCTCTCCCCGGTCATGATATCATCTCTACTCCAAAAGATACGGGCCTTCCTTCGTTCGCCCATCTACACGTTCACACAGCTCAACTCGTTCGACCTTTCCACCACTTTCGAGTCGATGAATGGACGGCTCAGTCGCCTGCCCTTCCCAAGCGGCGACCGCGTCTGGACAACTTTCCCCTCTCAACCTTGGATGGATGTGTAGTACATCACTCAGACAGTACTCCTTCACGAGCCCCCACTTGTTCTCCGACGCCTCCCTTCAAAGATGGGGCGTTCACATCGGCGACCGTATGGTATCAGAACACCAACGACCACATCAATATTCTAAATTGTAAGCGGTCGTCCTTCCAACATTGTGTCAAGAGGAAAGTGGCAAAAGTCCATATCGACAATACTACAGCGATCGACTATCTAAGGAACGGCGACGGTGGGGAACACGGTCCCGCTCTCTCCACCAAATGACCTCCAACATCTTCGTCCTATGCATTCGCTTAGGACATCCTTACTACCGCTCCACATTCCGGGCTCACTGTTACACCAGTCCCATCCAGCTATATGGGGACGACCATACCATATATTGACCTCTTCGCCACAAGGCTCAATGCCAAACTTCTCGACGATCAGGCATGGGCGGTGGATGCCCTAATGATGGATAGGAGCCACCTCTAGGGTTACCCGTTTCCTGGTCGCTCCCGATTGGCCGTCGGCCGCGTGGTTTACCCTCCTACTCAAGTTTCCTCGATGCCTACCAGACCTTCTGTCCCAACATCGGGGGACCCTATTCCACCGCAAACCCCAGACGCTCCAGCTACACGCGTGGCTGCTATCATCAGACTACTCGAAGCAACAGGCCTCTCGCATTGCCTCTAAGGCAGTCCGATCATCCACTAACAAAATCTATGCCAGCCATTGGTGACGATGGCTTCGTTGGTTCCTGACAGATCTTTTCAATGACGGCTTGCGTGCTTCTACTATCCTCGTCTACCAGTCCGCCCTAAACACCATCTTTCGAGCGGCCGGTGGCGATTGGGACTGTCTATATAGTCTTTACATCTCTTCTATCAACACCCTACAAACGGTCTTTCTGGTGGCTCTAGCCGCCTGTTCTCTTCCACAACAATTGCTATGCGGTCACCCTGACTCCTCGAGCATCCTGGCGATCGAATGAACCAGAGAAAACACTCTGCCCGGTTCGTGCCCTTCGGTACTACTTAAAACGCTACAAGCCTCTGCGATGAGGTCGCTATCAACTCTTCTCCCTTTCATGTCAGCGACCGGGGAGACTTTAGCACACATGGTCGCTACCTGGATTAAGACTGTAATCTTGGACGCCTACAAAGCTTTCGAGTTACCACCCATGAACTTCGGGTTATCTCGACTTCTTGGGCCCACCACAGTAACGTTCCCATTACTGACTTTATGGAATCTACATCCTGGAGACACCCTACTGTGTTCACATCTCACTGCTCGGGCCAACATATCTCGTAGGTAGTGAGATGTGAACACAGTCGGGTGTCTCCAGGACGCAGCTTCCATAAAGTCAGTAATGGGAATGTTCCTGTGGTGGGCCCAAGAAGTTGAGATAGCCTGAAGTTCGTTGGTGGTAACTCGAATCCTTTGGTCGGCGCAGTCATGTCGAGAGCTTTGTAGGCGTCCAAGATTAGTCATAATCGAGGTAGCGACCATGTGTGCTGAAGTCTCCCTGACACGAAGGGCACCAACTGGGCAGAGAGTTTTCTCAGGTTCATTGCCAGGACGCTCGATGAGTCTGGGTGATCGTAGAGTAATCGTTGTGGAAAAAACAGGCTGCCAAAGCTACCAGAAAGACCGATTTTCTGGTCAGATGACTGAGGCGACAAGAAGAATGAGGCTCGTACGGTGTTGATAGAAGAGATGTGAGGACTATAGATAAGTCCTAATCTGGAAAAAGGCGACGGACCACTGGTCACTCGAGTTCGAATAGAGATGCGGAAGTAGTCCAACAGTGCAGGACAATCGGCCGCTCGAAAGACGGTGTTTAGGGCGGACTGGTAGACGAGGATAGTAGAACCACGCTAGCCGTCATTGAAAAGGTTTGTCAGGAAGCATAGAAGCTGTGCTAAAGACTGAGCGACCGGATTGATTTGTTACGGCATACACCAACGAAGCCATCGTCGCCAATGGCTGTCATAGATTTTGTTAGTGGATGATCGGACTGCCTTAGAGGCAATGTGAGAGGCATGTTCTGAAGGAACGCCTGTTGCTTCGAGTAGTCTGATAATAGCAGCCACGCGTGTAGCTGGAGCGTCTGGGGTTGCGGTGGAATAGTGTCCCCCAATGTTGGGACAGGAGGACTGGTAGACTTGAGGAGGAGACTTGTGTAGGAGGGGAAACCAGGCGGCCGATGGCTAATCGGGAGCAACCAAGATGAAGCGTCCCAGAGACTGGGCCACCTTGTCCAGGACCAGGGACAGTAAGTAGTCCTAGAGGTGGCTCCAATCCATCAAGAGAGCATCCACCACCCACGCCTGATCGCCGGGGACCGGGCTGACAAAGCTGGGAAGTTTGGCATTGAGCCTCGAGGCGAACATGTTGAGATACGGTCGTCTCCATAGCTGGAAGAGACACGCAAATGGATGTTTTGAGGGACCATTCACCCGCTGGAGGGGACCGGCGTGACAGGGAGTCGTTACGGCTGCTCGGAATGTGGAGCGGTAGTAAGGTTGTCCTAAGTGAATGCATAGGACGAAGATGTCGGAGGTCACTTGGTGGAAAGAGCGGGGACCGTGTTCCCCCAGCCGTTCCTTAGATAGGCGACCGCTGTATTATCGATGTTGAGGACTTGCACCACTTTCCTCTAGACACAATGTTGAAAGTGTGTCAGACCATTTGCAATTCTAGAATATTGATGTGGATGGTGGCCAAGTCTCGGATATAATACGGTCGCCAATGTGAACATCGTGAAGGGGTACTGTCCATCCAAGAAAGTAAGGTGAAGAGGGGGAAGTTGTCCAGATGTGGTCGCCGCTTGGGAAGGGCAGGCGACCGGGCGGTCCATTCGAAAGTGGTGTTAAGGTCGAACCATCCATCTGCCATACGGAACGAGCAAAGCTGTGTTAAGGTGTAGGTGGGCGATCGAAGGAATGCCCAGAGAGAGCATGACGAAAGTAACCCCTAGTAACACAAAATTTTGTGATGGATTCAAGCTTGATTTTGGGAAGTTGACGTTGATGCAGAAGCCCTAGTTTGAAGTCTCTGTTTAAGATTATCTGGCGCTTGTCTGGACGTGGGAGGATCCAGTCGTCCAGGTATGCATTGGCACGCACTTTGTGCTGATGAAGGTAGACCAGGACTGTTCTCGGTGAACATTCTCGGTGCTGCATTGAGACCGAAAAGAATACAGGAAGAAGGGGAATGTCGTATGGTTTCGACAGTCTCCATTTCAAAATGGGGATTCCTGATGAACTGGTTTAACGCTCGGAGGTTGAAAATGAAACGAAAATCGCCTGTCTTCTTCGGGCAAAGAAAAATACTGCTGTAGAATCCTGGCTGCAGCCTGTGTAGCAGCGCTAACAAAACCATGATTTCGGTGGTAAGGAAGTCCGTTGGTGGTATCGCCTCTAGCCAAAAGGGGACTGGGGACTTATGGAGAGGACCGCTTGGTCAGTCATGATCTCTTGCCAGGGTGCTGGAATTGTATCGACACGGAGTTACGTTAACTCTGGAATTTTTAAATTCTGACCCCTGTGTTGGACCCAGAACTGTGGTAACATGGAGTTACCGTAACTCCTGATTTTATTGAAGATTAAATAATAATGTCTCTGCCGCTATACACATAACATCAGAAACCGTGTTACTACAATTCCGGATTGTTTCAGACACTTTTAAAGCAAATCACAAATTCGGAGTTACTGTAATTCTGGTACACAGGGGTCAGAATTTAGGAAAATTCCGGAGTTAACGTTACTCCAGTGTCGGTACAATTCCGCGCCCCCCAAAAATGGTGCCGGTGGAGTCCTGGTGTCGAGATGCGACCATAGGGGTGAACACGTCTCCTGTTCCTTGTTTGGAAAGGGTGACAGAGCACGATGTGGTGGAGAAGCGAGGTAAAGGTCTAACCCAGTCGTACTTAGGTCCTATCGGTTGCTGTCGTCGAAGGCCCTTCGCCTTCCGTGTGATGTCCAAGTGGAGAGCGAGTTTAGGAATGAGCCCCGAGAAGAGTGTGTTGGGGACTGTGTTGAGGACCACATCATGAAGCAAGAGCGTAGAATTGAAGAGAGCCCGTGTCGACCAGTTCATGGAGTGGAAGGTGACAAAGCAGGCTTTGCGAAACACTTGACCGACCAAGGATGCTATGTCCTTAGTTTCATCCGGAGATGGATCCATGGAAAGTTTTTCGCACAGAGCATTGGCGGCTGTGTCCAGACGTCGGCTTGAGAGGCAGCATGCAGACCGAGACCTGAAGGTATAAGGAGGTACCAAAGTCCAATTTGATATCGGCAGTGAGGAACTCTCGACTGGGTAGTTGTCAAAGTTGCATGGATTGGCCGCCCCATTGGCAGTCGGCACGGGGTGGTGGCTGGTCTTTGTCAAGTTCCAATGGCGCACCATTGGAACTTATTAGGCCGCCAGTATGAAGCAGAGTGGTGAGCAGAGTAGTTGATTGTCCAAGGACCAGGTTGTGACGAGGAAGCTGGTCGCGGAGACCGAAGCAGAGTCCCGTAGAGAGACCGCGTTTTTTGCAATATTCGGTCAGGGCTTGTATAGGAATCAGTCCGGTATGATTTCTTGAAGAAAGATGTCGGAGGGAGCAGACGGTCGTCATAGACAGAGTCACCGGCAACGTCGGTTGTTGACAGACGAATTTTCTTAGTTGTTGATGTTTCCCAGTCGTCCGTAAAACGGCTGGGATTAGGAACGACCGATACCGGTCGCTTACAGCTGAAAGATCGAAGCACCGAATCCGTAAGTTCGTGTACTTTTTCTCTTGAGAGGGGATCGGTGCCGACTTCCACTGCCACCGAGTGGGAAGTAGTCAACCTGCGAGAAGACCGTGAAGACAAGTCGATGGACACATCAACAGGCAGAGCTGGCTGCTTGCATCTGGACCGATGGGTCTTGAGCTGCAGCTTAAGGCGGGAATATACCTCCTTGGCCCGGAAGACCGCAGGGTAAGGTCAGTAGTAGTGTTGATGATTGGGCCAGTGGCGACTGGGAACCGGAAGCGGCCAGCACCGAAAATTCTGGCAAAGGTGGCTCATCAGGAATGAAGTAACAGGATCCAAACGAAGAAAGCACGACATTTCGTGTCAGCAACCGGGAAGACTTCAAGCACAAAAGTTCTCGACAGACTGCGCCGACCAAAAGATTCAAGTTACCGCCAGGGGTCGAATTATGATTTTTTTTCTGGGCGCAATTTATTCAATCTCGGCTCAAATGACTTTCGACTATGTATTAAATATATATATAAAACTGAAAAACTTTTTTTCAACGTGTTTAGGCCTGCCCCATACCCGGTTCCTTTTTTTTAAGCACCAAAGTTTAATTTAGTCTCCTAGGCAAGGTGTACAAGCAAGTTTAAATTGGAACCACCTACCCCTCCCTCCACTTCCAAGTGTACAATCCAAAACGCAGGGAGGGAAGGGGAAGGGACGAATGCATAGTTGCGACTGACTTGGACTCGAGAAGCTCACGGAAAACTCAAAAAACCTTTTAACTAAAAACAAATACGTGAAAGTACATTGGCATTTTTTTTTAATATTCAAATAGGATATAGGCATATCCTATTCGAATGTGCTCTTAACGAACGAATATTCAAACATTCGTTCGACTAGCTTTTAAATAGTATTAAAAAAAAATTTATTACTATCTGCAAAATACTGACCTTCAGTAATTTATGCTAAAATCGCTATTTTGGCTTTTCGTTGCCCAAAAAAAAACAAAATAACCTTATTTTGTTGTCTCCGTGAGTTTTTTTTCCCCTCTGCCCGCCAGGCGCGTTGCTCTGTTATCACAGATGCCGCCGCCATCTTGGAATGATCCTCACATTCGCTTGGGCACGTTGAACCGTCAACGTGTTTAGGATTTTTCGTGTTCAAAAAATGACGAACGTGAGTGATACTGAGAGCAAGATTCGCGAGAAAATCAGGGCGGGTAACTACCCAAGCTGCACGTGCGTCAAAACACCACAGGATTTTCACCCTTCATGTCGCAAGTGTAGGGAATGTGATTTTGTGAATCAGTTTTGTGATCTGTGCGCGTTACACGAAGCGGCGGCCATCACACACGTGTTGCGGGCCTGGCGCAAGACAGACAACAAGCGGGCCAACAAGGAGAAAAAGGCCGGTAAGAGTATTCAGTCTATCGATGATCGTTTGAGATTAATGGGGGTTGACCCCGACGCACCTGCTATTTTTCACGAGGACTCTAGTACCATTTCGTCTCCGGACTTTGAAGGTTTTGTTGAAGCCGATAAGGCGGTTTATGCCCCAAACTCTTTGGGTGCGGTAGTTTTAGCTGCAAAAAACATGGCGGCGGTCACGGCTAACCTAAAGGCAGACGAATCCAGGGCGATTATTACTAAAGACATTAATAAATCGTTGGAGACAAAAATTGACACTTTGAAATCTGAACTTTTGGCCTCTTTCGCTGATCTTTTGAAAGCCCATAAGCCTATCGAGGGGAGCGAGAAAATTAGTAATCCGAGTGTTTCTATGACTCCCATGAATGATGACAAACGTCCCTTTCCGGGGGAGGAAAAAATGGCGGCGGACAATGAGAAAATGCAAATTAAAATGGGCAGCACGACCGCCCCAAAGTCGAGCGCTGCCATTAAGAGCCATAGTGTTAACGCATCCAAAGGGGGTAACGTAGGCAACCCAAGTGATATTCTTAGGAAGGATGGTTGTAAAAAAGTGAGGGAAAAAGTGGATGAGAGTGGCAGGAAAAGTGGAAAAACATCCACCCCTGGCGGTCATCACACGGACGGAAAGAATTCCGGAGGCGACCGCAGGGATAAGATGTAGTAAAGTGTCAAAATCTCAGTCCGCTCCCGAGAAAAGGGAATGCGGACGGGAAAAGGGCTCAAGTTCGCTGAACGACAAAGGTCGACTCGAGCATGGAAAATCAGCGCCGGATTTGCGAGGTTTTTAGAGATGGCAAAACAAATGTGGGTCGGCGACGGGCGGAAGTCTCCGCCGAGTGAGTCGGATAGCAGCACGTCGCCCGAGCGTAACGGGTCGCCAGGGCGCCGAGTATCGCCGGAGCGCCGGGGGTCGCCGGGACGCCGAGTATCACCACGCCGGGGCGGCGGCCGGCGCAGCACGTCGCCGCACAGTGCGCGGTCCCCATCGCACGGCAGAAGCAAGCATTCATCGCCGAGCCATAGATCGGGGAAAGGCCGCAGAGATTCTCCCGGGAAAGAGAGGGCGGCTAGGGCGGGGACGCGCCGGCAATCGCCGTTGCGCCGACAATCGCCGTTGCGCCGACGGTCGCCTACGAAGGGAGACGCAAATTACGGACGTGATCATTTGGAGGAACACCTTCAGGTACTAAGGGAAGCACTGAAGAGTTGCACCAAAAGCCTGCACACACCGGAAAATGCATTAAAGGGACATTTGGGGAAAAATGTCGAAACTTTTAGTGAACGGAATTTGTCAAAACGGAAACACGAACCTGACCCTGGTCATGCAGTGTGCAAGAAGGTCAAGAAGGGCTTTGAGGCTGACGACATTTTTTCTGAGGAGGAAACTTTTGACCTTGAAGGGGAAGTAGAGTTTGAGGAAAGGGAGGAAGGTGAATGGCAGGATGAGGAGGAAGAGTTCGTCCCGGAGTCAACCGATAACGATGATCCGTTTGAAGAAGGCCCAGGCTTTATTCACTGGAAGACTTTTGCCGGCTACGTTTTTAAACATCTACGCGAGACTCGGTATGCAAAAGAGGCGGCACCTGTCAAGGAAGACCCGGACGATCCCCCTATGGACACTTACGCTAATTCAGGGATGATAAAGGCTCAGCCACTGCACCTCCCACAATCAGCAGTGGCTTTTCGACAGTTACTGAACAGTGAAGCCCTGACTAGAAGAGACGACAAAC
>JAHWFP010004528.1:0-21784 GCA_023313725.1 Lithobius niger
CTTCTGTTGTGAAAGTGTGCGTTTTTCTGGTGACTTTTGTTCGTTTACATTATTACTGCAAATCATGATTGACTAACACCGTATAAATTGCTCCATCTTCTGCAGAACTTTGAAAAATCCTTTTAAGGATGTGTGTAAACAGAAGGAAAAAAGCCGACGTCTCCCCACCCCAAAATTTACAGTACTTGTAAAACTTCCAGTCTTTATTCAGTTTCTTACTATCTGTAAAATACTAACCTCTAGTATGTGCTAAAATCGTTTTCGATTTGCTTTTCTACCCGAAATTTTTTAAACCCCTAATTTTCCTACACCTGCAATGCAATGAGGTTAGCCTGCTTGTCACTAGGATCACAACAATCGTTGCCTATAACAATGCAGCACCAGCCTGCAATCCTCACTTTTCGTGTTCGGGTACAGACAGGAAGGTTGTGTGTGTCTGTGCTGTGCTTTTCGTTACAAACTGGCGATTCGCCTTTTTGTTCCCGAAAATTTACAGTACTTGTAAGACTTCCAGCCTTTATTCAGTGTTTTCACATTTTTCTCAAAATACTTTTTCTCAAAATGCAAAATTCCTCACCTCAGTTTTTAGTAGGTTTTTCATCCTTGTTAAACTTTTTCCATTGTCCTTAATTGGACATTGAGAATTTGTACAGCGAAACGGCTTAGACTACTATTGCAGCGACTTTGTCTCTCCGTCTGTCCCCTTTTTCAACTTCAGAACGGTACCAGACAAGAACAAATGGTTATCACATTAGATTATAAGCTACCAAAATTAGTGAAACACGGCAAATTAAAACCTTAGAGCTAATAGGCTTTCTCGACGTAACTCAATACAAATAATAACATTAGATTGTTACATGCAATTAAACACTACAGGAAGGCAAGCAACCGTGAAAACAAAAGAATTTCGTTAATGACACACATCTAATTTAAAATAGTCTTGACACCGTATTACATGGATGAATATGTCCAGTCTTCATACCGAGTTGCATAAATGAATAGCCTACTCTCAAACCCAATTGTTCGTTAGCTGCTACTTACGAAATTAAAATGGTAGGTAAAGATTGGGCCTAAAAGTTAACAATTAACCAATAATCTAAAACTAGGCCTAAAAGCTAACACTTTTGTAACCGGCAATTGTAATGGTGTCATATGGTTGTATATAACAGCGCTGTTGCAGTGTGTGATAGAGGTGTGCGCCTCAACATTTTCGAAAGTAGTGGAAGTATACAGAAGACCGGTTGCAACTAGGTAATTGCTGCAGCCGCTCGTTTCTACTTAATGCCTGGTACCTTTCCAAGTTTGATCTATGTGTAGCTTATTTAACCGTGATACCATTCTCCCGATTTTCTACAATGCCAAATCTTGTAGTCAGGGTGGTACAACCATCTTGTACTTCAGCTGTCACTGGTTCAATCCTGGCTTCAGCTCACCTCCACAAATTCGGGAAGGAAAGAGCCCTTGAAATGCGCTCATGTTATGTAAAGAGTAAGGCTACACCGATACCGATACTGGATCGGATCGGCTGCCGATATTAGCGGTAGCGGTATCGGCAACTTTCGCAGAAATATCGATAAGTCTGGAGCCGTTCAAGATTAAGACATGCGGTTCGCGGCGTTTTGATCAGGAAATCACTGAGTATCTTCCTGGCTAGGTTTTAACTATGGGTTACTATTTAAATTTTTTTTATTTTAATAATTATTGGACTTTTGCAGAAAACCTACACCTTTGATGAAAAATTGGGGATACAAAATTTTAAAAACGGATCGGTAACAAATCGGTAACTGATCGGTAAAGTTGGTATCGGTGCAGCCTTAGTAAAGAGTGACATGTAAATGATCCTAGGTATTTCGTAGTAAAATTGTCACTCTGTTCCGAGGTTAAATATTTCCCCTGTATCTTGCGATTTGGCATCTCCGCTTTTCCACAATGCCAACCCATGTGGGATAGTAATGTTGGTAATTGCCAAGCTACACATGTAGATTTTGTATTAATTCTCAAGTTAATGACTACATTTTCTATGAAACAATTCAAACCCAAAATTCGAGTCTTATCACAGTATAAACAAGAAGAAAAAAATGGAGTTTTTGCCTAGTCGTGTTGAGCATTCTTAACTGCCAACATTCAAATTTTACCCTTCCCGCTGTTGCCAGGCAACCCAAGCCATGCAGAGCAGCCTTCCGTTCCAGGCATGCATCTCTTCACAAACCAATGGATCTGTTCACCTCTGGAGGAATGGGATCTGTTCACTTCAGGTGTATTAAAGCTTATAGCCCTACAAGCAAACAAATACAAATACTTTAACTAAAGAATTCTTCAGTTTCACCTAAGGTGTGAAGGGATCTTTGGTTTGTGAGGAGATGCTTGTCTCAGGAAAGGCTGCACTATATGACTTGAGGTTGCTTGGCAACAGTGGGAGGGGCAACATTTGAATGTTGGCTTGGCAGTAGAGAATGCGGAAAGAATGAGCGAGAGCTACCAGTTTTTAAAAATTATTTTTTGTCTTGTTTTATATGGTGATAAGACTAAGAGTTGTGGTTTTCATTCTCAAGTTGCTTGTTAAATTTAAAACGTTAAACGTTAGTATAATGCCTTCCCTATTTTCATTTGCTTGTGCTATGCTGTTGTTATTGCAGATTCCAGTGACGCGGACATGCCAAGATGCTGACATCGAACCTCACTGGTGTGCCTGCCTAAACTGGGAACCTGTCGCAAAGGATGATGAAGCTGTTGTCAAAGCTGCCAATGCATTGGTCAGTTTTGTAAACGAGCTCACAGAACCAGAACGGGAAATCTGCGAAGTTCTTACTCTTGATAAGATTGTGTGGGCTGGGAAGTTTATCCCCACAAAAGGTAAGCTAGCTAGCTGCACATGTGAACTATTAATCTTTAATATATTATTTTTAAAAATGGTTGATTTGGTATTTTAGTATTGCTGTAGGGGCGGCTGCTACGACAGGCAATGCTCTAGCAGCATCTTACTCCTGGTGATGCAGTTGCGGTGTCCTTAAAGACCCTTTCTGACTATTGGTTGGCATTTATATTCAAGCATATCAGTACTATGATTGTTTTAGGAGATCGAGCGTCAAGCCTGGGCTTTAAGTAAGTTAAGTCTTAAGTGAAAATGATGCCATCACGGTGGGTGTTACGTTGCTAGCAATCCTGAGTTATTAATTAATAATAATAAAACATTGTCATTACGTAAGCTAACTCTAGCCGAATAATTAAATTAATCTTCAAGGAGTCTTAACTGCGTTTTAACTCTTGGTTATATAAGTCAAGTTAAATTCAATTTACAAAAATAAGTTGCATTTTCGTTCAGCAACAAATAGTCTTACGTGAGTCTACATAAATTTGCTTAGATTTCAAGTACACAAATTTCTAATAGGAATTAAGTGATGTTCACAAAGAACTCCATTTACATAAGTAATTAGTCAAACTTTACAATAAAAAGAACTCTTGCCTTTTCAAGTAATCGTGTCAATTGCCGAACTGTGACAAACTTTCAAATAATAATTTATCGCTGGCAATTAGAACCTTTGCCTGACCATTAAAAGAAATCCCTTGCTTCAATTAACTTTCACGAAAAAGATTTCAGTGTATCTAAGTTAAAATAACATTGTAGTTATAAGAATCAAAAGCCGAGTTTTTAGGAAGGGACCCAATTAAAATTACGGGGAGACTAAGTGCCGAAACTTATATCACCATAATGTTACAAAATGCCACCAATTAAGTTTAAAGATAAAAATTTAGAATAGTGGCCTAAAGATTTAAATTCAAGTTAACTACTACCTCACTGCCCGGCATGGCAACATGCTGCAGTGTAAGACATCTCAACCTACCGTCGAGCATACTAGCGTTTTGACTTTCTGTCTGGGCTATGCTAACGATGGAAGGGTGACAGGCCGTTTTATAGAGAGCAGGTAGATCCAACTACTCCAGCGTGGACGCGTAGGAAAGCTACCCTGGCTACGGCCCTCCTGATTGGCTGAGAACTTGCAGGAGAGTGAATCCAGGTCAGTGATTGGTTGGGACACCTTTGAATTTTAAGGAGTTATTACAGCTCTGGAGATGTTTTATATATGGTAATATAAATCGTACGATTGGCAGCAATAAAATTAAACAGTGAGGTAGAGTAAACCGCAAGTTTTATAATAAAAATAAAGTTGTAGTTGAAAGGTGTTGGAATGTATAAATGCTGAAATGCATTTTAAAATTATTAATACCAAAATAGAATCAAGGAATTTTTTAGTTGAAGTGGTAATAGGCATTGCACTCGGTAAACATCAGTGCTAATGAAACTTTGTGAAGGTGGATTTAAACTTCAAGTTTAAATAAAAATGTTTATGGATAGATAAATGCATGGTCATGTGAGAAGGGCTGGGTACACCCTTCTCCAATGTACAAACACTAAGCTACATGCTTGATGCAAAAAAAGATAATTTACAAATGTAGTACATCATAATGGCGTCTTCGTTACATGGGTACGGTAAACGACGTTTTTCCCATGATGTGTTATTGTAAATACAGGTGGTTCACAAAAAACTGACGACCCAACTTTTCTAGTTAGCACCCCTCTGAACCAGGAAGGACAGAAATCTTCCAGTATCATTAGCTGTGATTTCCGTCCTCTCCTGATTTGGAGGGGTGCTAACTAGAAAAGTTGGACTTAAAAAATGTTGGATTGTCAGTTTTTTTGTGGACTACCCTGTATAAAATCTTCAGAGTTAGATATGAAAGTTCTGTTCCTGGGGATCGTTGGTTAAAGGTTCAATCTTGAATTTAGTTAAAGATTCAGACGATTTGATCCATTATTGGTGGAAAAACTGAAGTTTGGCTGTTGAATAGGCCTAAATGGCCCGCAAGAAGAAAAAAATATTGTCATTGCTTAGTTTTGCGTTTCGAAGTACCCAGGTTTTTGATTGTTGGAGTCGGTTGCCTCTCCAATCTTTGTTTTGAAGCAGGAGTTATTTACATTGCTCAACAAACTGACTAATGTGCCAGATTTATGTAGATGTATACAGTATCAGTAGAGCTGCACCTAAACCAACTTTTCCGATCCGATACTGATACCGAACCTATTTTAAAAATTTTGCTGTTACTGATATCCAAAATTATATTCCCAACTTTTCATCAAAGTGTAGTTTTCTGCAAAAGTCCAATAATTATTAAAATTAAAAAATTTAAACGTAGCCCACAGTTAAAACATACCTAGGAAGATACATAGTGATTTTCTGAGCAAAACGCCGTTAACTGCCCGTCATAACCGTGAATGGTTCCGGAGTATCAATATTTCTGTGAATATTATTGTAGAAGCGCACACTTGAACCACCACTTGTAACTGTGGTCGATACGGAGTGAGCGCTGTTGTTGTAGAAGCCTGATGAAGACAGTTGACTGAGCCTTACCAACTCCAGAAATCAATTGTGACTGTCGAAAATTTGCATAGATATTGTATGGAACTGATCTTTAACTTTATGAACTTGTATATGAATTTTCAAAGTAAATGATGTGATGTTTTTAAGGTATCCTAGTAATTCAAAATATGGTCTAGCAAAGAGTGGTTAAAGGCAAATAAAAAATGTTAAAACTGGCCGTTAAAAATATTTCCTTTGCTAACTTTGCTTGCATTTCCCCCAGCCCCAACAACTCTTGACTTAGTAACACATGATTTAAAATTACCCCAATCATCCACCTTTCTGCCCCACTCCCAGCACGGAAGAAAGACTTAAGCGGGTAAGTTTCCATTCCAGTTTCTTGAATTTCCATGAATAAACTTTTTAAAAGAATAGCTATCAGTGGCGGCCCCTAAATTACATTGAGGTACTTTTGAATTACATTGAGGTACTTTTGAAACTAGCTTAACTCAAAGTTGCTTGGATATTAAACAGAATGTCGAAACAATCATGCTGGCAAAGCAAAACTGGATGTTGGCATATTGCTCTTAAAAGTTGATAACTGAAAGGTGCACCTACTTACCAGTAATATGCAGGATCGAGTTTGAATAACTAGAGATACTCAAAGCAGTAGCATAAATATGTATGTTACAGTAACAAAGTAATAAAATGTACATAAAAAAAATTAAATTTCTACTTGTCGTCCGGTAAGATACATTATCTGTGAATTTTTGCATTTCTTCCCAAGGATGCTTTTCTACCTGGAGGCTTCAAGGTTTTTTAGTTCCTTCCAGCTCTGCAACCCCAGTGCGCATGGTGCGACACAACTCTTTCATGAGATAGCTGCCGAAGGCAGGTAGCCATCTTTTCCCCTCCAGCGTGCACTGGCATGGTCACGCTTCACCTTCTTCCTGGACTTCGCCTTACATCGCCATCTCTTCACCAGTTTCGCTCCGTCTGCCTTTTTTTCCCGGCTCATGACTGATGTATTAGTTGTTTGTCTTCGCCATGCCTGTTTAGTGTTAACAATCCAAATGAATGGCCCCTTCGCCCTGTTTTGGTCTCTCCTTCCCTTGTGAGTCCTCCTCCATCTGACCGGAACATTTGTCTGCTCTTCACCTTTGCCACCTCCAACTTCGGCACCGACGCTTCACATCCGTCTCTCAACGTTAAGAATCGCCCTTCTTCGTCATCTCTGGAAAGATGACCACCCCCGGATTAGGCTTAATTTTTTCGTTGGATTGGTTTTCTCTTTCCTCAAGTCCTGCTCCTCTATAAGAAAACAAGCCTCTCATGGTTGTCTTGCACAACATCCGGCCTTCCTTTTCTTTGCCACATTACCCATAGCGACACCGTTCTCTGCTTGGATTTCCTGTTGTTACGTGCGTTTTCATCATCGACTTCACTTCCACTTCGCCCTCCCTTCGTGATCTGTCATCTACCACTAAGAAGACCTTCGCTCATAGCGAGATCCTGGACCACGACACGGGACTCTCCCTTCATTGCATCCCTTCGCCCGCATGTACATCGCCGGCCGATCCTTCATGTCGCCTGCCTGCTGCCGTCCTCTCAGCCCTCTCCTGCACTTCTGCTGCAGCTTTGATGAATCCTCCCTAAACCGGTATCAACCCGCCTCCCCGCAATCATCTCGGAAGTATCAGTCTGCTGCCTCCATTTGCCAATTTGCCCCTTACGACTGCTGCATCTCGGATTGTGTTGTGGCATGGGCTTAGGCCGTTCACCTGCTGCGCCACCGTCCAATCGACCATCTACTTGCGCTTTGGACATGCCTTCACAGCCACCAACTGCATCACCAACAACTCGAATCACAAGTTTTGGCTTGTTCTACTATTGTGTTTAGCCTCTCTTCCAATCCCACATGTTCATGCCCTTTCAAAGCCAACGAAAGGTGTTTCCCGCTCCACCATCCACTTCACTCTGCTCTTTGGTCTCCCGAGCCTGCCGTCTATTTGAAGCCACTGTTCCTCGGGCTTCGCTGCTCGCTGTTCCTCACTGACGATCTCACGGCTGCTCTGTCGTTCGTCCCTCGCCAGCTTATCTCTCATGACCGTTGTCGCTGTTTTCAGGACGACTGTTTGCTCAAACCTCTGCCTTTCGTCTTCCGTCCCGGGCAGTTCACCTAGACCTCAGCTAAGCAATCTGTCGGGTCTTCACCGCCTACTGTGGACAGCTTTTCCAGACAACCTCTGGAGCAAACCTTTCTTCGACTCGTGCCTGCACACTTTGCCTCACCATCCACGGATGGGAGCATGTCAGGCCACCTCTCTTCGCTACCAAGCAGTGACATCTCTGGACAGTCGTCCCTTGTCAACGTTCTGCTGCACTCATCTGACAATGGTCCCATCCAACCCGCCGTTGCCAGCTCCTTGACCCACCATCCTCAACTCCCCCAATGCAGAGCAGACCTTCGCTGAACTTCGCCTCCATCACCTACAGCTCCTGTTCAACTTTTCCTCTCCCGTCGACTCATTCACTGCTCGCTACTCTGCGACCACTACAGTCTCTTTTTTTTTTTACCTTTTGTGGTTTCAAGAATCTCTCCAGGAGACGCTCAATTATTCGAGTTTGATACCTTCGCCCTCGACAACTTGTTCAAGTCGTCACCGCGCCTGACACCATGGACATATAGGATACCTGCACGTTGCTCCATCATCTCTCTTCCCACGTGGCATCCTCCCTCCCAAGATCATTTGGCTTTGCCTTTCGAAAGCACCACAACCTTCCTCACTCCACTGTTGCCCATTTGCATCTTTTCCAATCAATCACGACTCTGTTTTATAGGAGCCGTCTTCGCCGCTCCCACTGAACACGGCTGCCCTTCGCTCTTTTCCCTGACAAGCTCTACAGTGTCTCAACACGACCTCGCCGACCGCCACTTTTCACCTGCCACCCCTGCACATCACTTCCGCAATAGTTGCAGTTTTTCCACCGCCACGGCGGTTTACAAGGATGTCAACCTATCTTGACCTCAGCTCGCTCTGCACTGCCCAGCAACACAACACAGACCATGACCATTCCAGGCCACCACCGGGTCGATTGTTTTCCACCCTTTTCTAATGCAATGTTGGTCTAGGTCGATCATAACAAGGGAATCCATGTGCTACCCTCACACACGTCTTACGGCTTTTACCTTTCCTCAGCCAACACTAACAATGCCTTACGATCAATTCAACTCCAGCACCAACACCCTCCCACCCAGAATGCACCACATGCATAGGTGGGGAAAAAAAGAAAACCCTCGCATCTCTTCCCACCTTTCGCAGCATTGTGTCTCCTTGATGCTGGTTTTTCAACTGATTCATGTTGGCAAGGACAAGAGGTGGTCGTACCAAAGTCTCTTCCAAGCCTTCCGCATCCGCCACACTTGCAGGGAATTTGTTTTAATGTTCGACTTGAAGAAATTGAAACTTGTAACTGCGCCGGTATTGTTGCTTATCACAATTGGACCGATTCACACTTAGCATGCGCCCGTCACAGTTCATGCGTCAACTATAGGAATCCCTGCTCCATTTGCAGATGGATTTCCCCCAAACGTTGGGCTAAAATCCTAAAGATGCATTGCAAATCATCTCTTCGAAAAAAAACAGCTGGACGAAAAACGGATCCGTGACACCCTATCGAGGCCCTACAACCCACCCCTGGAAATTCCACCAGACTTTCGGACAGTCTGGTGGAATTCTACTATGAGTTCTACGAAGTCATCCTCCCAAATGTCATCAAAATCGGCTTGCTCCATTTCAAGTTCTGCCATATCCTCACTTCAACCATCGCCCTCCAAAAGCTTCACCAAGGCACTTGCACTTTCAATGATAATGGAGGCCCCTGAAGACTTAAACACACTAACGCTAAACGAGATGTATCCTGTCACAACCCTACCAACAATCGCCTCCACAACAACTGACATCACAGAACGAACAAAAACGATTGACGTGTCCAACAATGTCGAACCCTTGGAAACACCACCTTTGCAAGCCCTATTTGGTCTGGATCTAGATAGCTCCAAATCACCTGACAGACTCTTGTCACCTGGGAACCCACCCAAGCTGGATTCGCTGCACGACCTAAAAACGAAAAATAACAAAAGGTACCCACTTTAACAAGTTTCAAAAAAAGATAAAGAAAAGCTTGACAAAACTTCATTCCACAATGTACTCTATATAACCACACCTCTGCTATTTGCACAGCAAATAATACCCTCACTAATCAAGTGGATAAACAAGGAAAAACCATCACCAATCTAACACTCCAACTCGATTTAGCAACATCAAAAGTCGAACTTCTATCGCCTGCTCCAGGGACAACCCCTAGTCTCTGGTGCCTGCAGCAGTTTTAACAATCGTCCACACCGCAAACCACCCTACAGAAGATCCCTGAAATGGCCTAGGAAAAGAAGAGCCACGATTAACAAGAAAAAAGACCCTCACTACTTCTCTCCAAGAGTGGTTAAGACTCGGCTCCTTCTGCAAAAGGAACCCTAATCCTCCCGAGTTTTCGACTCAACAACCGTAACTAAACATCCTGCCATCTTAAATTACAACCACACAAAAGATTGGCTCACCGCCATTGCAGATATGCCAAAAAGCAAATTTGCAACCCGGTCGATATGGCTATTTGGTGACCATGAATCCTTTTTTCCAGCCATCCCAACCATGACGCAATGCTCAACCGTAACCACGAACTCTCTCTCCCCTGCAGTGAATGTCTTGGGAAAGCAAAGAGATATGTTTTCAACTTCTCAACTAGGCCCTAGAAATCAAGCTCATTCCATTTCTGCACAAACAATTTTCACCTCCGGAACAGGAATATCGTCGACCATCTCTATTTTTCAACTCTATCAAAAAAATAATTTTCAAACCACATACATGACATAACTGAATTTGTCCGCAAAAAAAAAAAAAAAAACCTTTTCCACAACCAACACCACCATTCTACTTGTTCTCCGAACCAGCCTCGCCATGATTATGCTTCTGTTCCCAACGACCCCATCTACCCACCAAGTTCAAGGAGGCCAAACTTCCATGTTCGTCATGTGCTCCAATCAGTTCTCGAATAATATAATGAAGATGTAGAACTTCAAAAGAAAAAAAAAACTTAGTGTATCTTCATCCACTTGTCATGACTGATGACACCTCCAACCAACACAATGGAATGCACTAGAAGTTATCAAGCCCCGACGACCATTCAACAGGTAATCTTCTCACCTAAATCTTCCTCTTTTCTTTATTGTACAACTGAGGAATCACGTAGTTTGAGATAACGGGAAAACCAGCTCGCAACCATAAGACACCTGTCATGGAGGCACCCGCCACCGTTTTGACGAGGACAACTGTGAATGCAAAAATTCACAGGTACTTTGTTTATGGATTGGCAAGAAAAGCAGTATTTTGCCGGCCCCTGGGACGGCTGGCTGAAAATTGTTTCTATTGCCAAAGGAAACATGCATTACCTGCCCTACCTCCCCTCTTGAGTCACCACCGTGACTGATCGGGAGTGAAAATAAATGGCCACCTACCTTCGGTAATTATCTTGTGGGGGAGTGTGGGTTGCAGAGCTGGACAGATCTAGAAAACCTTAAACCTCCAGGTAGAAAAGCATTCTTGGGAAGGAATGGACAAATTCACAGGTAATGTACGTTTCCTTTAGGCAACAGAAACAATTTTCAGCCGGCCGTCCTGGGGACCAGCAAAATACTGTTTTTTTTTTTTTAATTTTCTTTCAGTGACCTAATCTCGATTGCTTTTTCTCTGGTTGTCAGCGTATAGAACACCTACCATTATCTGCTAGTCCATGGGTCAAACGCATGACATTCCGTAGTAAATATTACCGTAATTTCTAGTTGGTGCCGACAATGTACATTACCTATATTTTAGCATTCTTGTTCTCGAATGCTCTTTCCCAAGAGAAGGAAAGTTTATAGGCCTACTGCCAGCTTGGTAACCAAGTGCGCATGCAGCAGTCGCACTCCTCCAATAAAAGTGCCGAGGCGCGACCCTGTTTCATCTTTCCTTCTCTAGCGTTCGACGTGTGCGAATGCCTTTTTTGCTTTTTCCCGATTCAAGCTGGCCTTTCACTATTGTGTTTCTGCCTGTCGTGGAATTTCGGCTCACAGCTCCATAGGATTGCGGGAAACCCCCTATTGTGCGTCGTCCATCGACCGACAGCTTCTGCTCGTCCCATGGATTCCTCTGGACAGGTCGTTCCCTTGGTCGGCCTTTTGTCTGCGTCCCCTGTTGCCAACAAGTTATCTCCTCCTAGCCGGTCGTCTTTCAGCACAGATCTGTCGTATGTCGTTTCCAGCGTCCCGTGCAACAGTACCAATCAAGCCGCTTACGCGTCTTCAACAGCTGCTGGCTTGTCTCTGGACCTTTCATCTGTCGTTGGGGAGAATCTGTCCCAAAAGTAACACATTGAGGAAGGATTATATGAATGGCAAATGGTGATCCTACCAGAGAAATTGTTCTCACAGGAGAATCGGAAGTTCTCAGAGTAAAATTCGACGAAACTGTGTTACATTCACTGCTCGCCCGCTTCCACTGGCGCAGATCAGGGTCACCAGCGCTGGGGAAGAAAGACATTGGGGGTCTAGGCGCGTAGGAGGAAGCGAGTAGGGGAACTGGAAGTGACGCAGAGTTGCTTAAAAATTGCATAAATTAGAGGAAATTTTATGGAAATGAAAGAAGTGCCGATTGGTAGAAGGGACATCCCAAAAGTAACACAGCTTTGTCGGATTCTACTCTGAGAACTTTGATTCTCCTACGAGAACTGTGGTAGGATCACCATTTTAACTTTAACATTTATGTAGCAACACAACAAAGACTTATTTTGTGCGATAATAACAGTTCAAATGCTTCATATCAACCAAACCATTGTTCCAAGACAAAAAAGTAAATAGAACACGTTTTGTAGGAAATTTTGTGTACTGTAATTTTGTTCAGATTCAATTTTGTCTTAGGAGTGACGAGGAACGAGATATATGTGAAAAACAACAACCGGAAGCCATTTTTTCAATATGGCGGCTATTTTAGACTTCTTCCGCCACTCAGATTTTTCTAGACTTTTAGTATGTCGTTCAGCAGATCTTTCCGAGTCAGAAACAGCATAGTTTACTTCTATTACAATTACTTCCGGGTTTCGTCATTTTTTCGCACGGATTGACTAGCATAAGCATCTCGCAAGCCTCCCTATAGACGGCCACCCATTGCATCACGACTTCAATGAAAGCGAGGGTATAAGCTCCACTCCCCTTCAGCCGTTTTACAAACCGAAGTTCCTACAGTTGCCCAGCCCCCCCACACATCCAGCAGCATTCCTACAGTAACTAGTCTTCCCTCAGCGAGGGTCATATACTCCCTGGCTGGCTCGTGGCAACTTCCTCTCAAACTGCCAGACAGATACACTTCCTATTCAGTGTGGCAATATGATGATGCTACTGACTTCATCCCTGTTTACCCTGGCATCATCCAGTGCTCAGATTACGTCACCAGGGCCTTCCTTGTGTAACTTGCCATTCCACAGCCAAGGGCTACTTCCTCGGCTTTCAACTTCACCAGTAAGTTCATTCCATTTGCAACCACTTGAACATCCTGTCTCATTGAGGAACGTGGGCCAGACTTGTTTAACAATTTTCTGCAATATGACTCTTTTTGACATCGTAACCACCCTTTGGATTGCTTCTTCCTGGAGATAGACACTGGGCTTCGTCTAGACCTCGCTTCCCTTCGCCTTCTGCATTCTACCTTTCGGATTTACTCTCAGCGTGTGAACACACTCAAGCTGCATTTCACCTACGAACTGTGCGCCTGCCTCCTTCCTTTCAGACTTCGTCTTGATTTGGGATCAAACTCAGTTGGATTTCCTACGATGACCCTAACTCTGGTTGCTCTGGTTCCACCTTTTTCGTATCGTCTCCTTTTGATTCACGCACCTTTTTCATCCCGTGTGTTTAACCAATTACATAAAACAGCCTTTCAAGCATGCCACAAACTCTGAACTTTGCTATGGGGTTACCAAGGTCTTCATCCTTTCGTTCGATCTTTTGAAGGTACCCTGCGTCTGGCTTCAGTACTCTACCTTTCGTTCCAGACGCTCTATTCCGCGTCTTCGCCTATTGCCTTGACGTCTGCATTAGCCTGCAAGACCCTAATATGGCTTCACCCTAGGATTAATGCTGAATGACTTTCCCCCACCTTGAACCGTTCTTCCCCTTGTTTTCTTTTGGCTTAGCTTATAACATACAGGGTAGCCCACAAAAAACTGACGACCCGACATTTTCTCAGTCAACCTTTCTAGTTAGCACCCCTCAGAAACAGGAGAGGACAGAAATCTTCGTTTCATTAGCTTGATTTCTGTCCTCTTCTGGTTCTGAGGGGTGCTAAGTAGAAAAGTTGGATTTTAAAAAATGTTGGGTCATAATTTTTTTGTGGACCACCGTGTATTTAAAAAAAATAGTGACAGAAAGGTCACATGAAAAAAGGTCACGTAAGCGCTCTGTCCTCTCAGTTCCGACAAAGAATGAATGAAGATAACCTTCACTATTGTAAGCTGTACACCTCTGTTAGTTACTTCGGAAGTTTGTCAGATCGGACCTGTTCATCTCTACTGTCGTCGCTTTCGACTGTCGTTCCTATGTTGCCAAGGTCTGCCTCCATTGCGCTTTCACTGTTACTTAAATTTTCATAATAAATAACAAATAACAAAAGGTAAACGAGATAGTAAATAAAAGTTTATGTACTTAGGCTAAATAAATTATCGAATAAATAAATAATAGCACCGTGAGTGAGAAGTAAGCCTTCCCTAGAAAATAACGATGCGCCTTTCGAGCTTTTTTTTTTCACCCAGTGCTAAAAAAAATGTGGGTTGGCAAATTTGCCACAGTGGCTACCTAAGTTGATATTAGTCACCTTTACCACTGTTTTATTCACATTTGGTGAATGGCGACCATATTTCTTGAGCCCTGGGGATAGTGCAAATAAAAAAAATTGTAAGTGGCGCGTTTTATTTTAATTCCCAATTTAAGTCTGTCTTGGTTTCAACTGTTGTGGGGGAGTGCAATTGTTAATGCTTTTCCGTATTGTGATGACTGATGTTGCAGCTCTGCTTTGGCACGCATTAGAGGGGAATGGAAGATTGTTGTTGTATTACATACATATATAACACAATCTTAAAACGTTATAATTTTTCCTAATAAATTTTGTCAAAGAACAAACTTGACTGTTGCCTACATTCCATTATGTTTATTAGTTTAATGCTAAGTTTTTCTTTTTTAAATTTTCAAATGCTGTGAAAATTCATCAGATTGGCATTAGGACTGAACTTGGTCTTTGACTGTCAAATTGAAAGAAGTGATGCGTGCTGTTATTTTTTAGGTTGCACCGATACTGGATTGGATCGGTTGCTGACATTTGTGGAATCGGATCGGTATCAGCAACTTTCGCTGAAATATCGATAACTCTGAACCGTTAGAGATCACAACTTGAGTTAGCGTCGTTTTGCTCAAAAAATTTACTAAGTTTCTTCCTAGCTATCTTTTAATAATTGGTTACTATTTTTTATTTTAATATTTATTGGACTTTTGGAAAAAACTACACCATTGATCAAATATTAGGGATTAAATGTTGGGTATCAGTACCGATATTGGCAAAATTGTTAAAACTCTATTGTATTGGATATTTCGATAAAGTTGGTATTGGTGCAGCCTTAGTTATTTTATTTTTAACCTTGGTGATGATAGCAGGCACCAGCTTAGTGTCTTGCTTTGTGTTGCCATCCCACTGATTGTGTTTCTGCCCCTGCCGTCCTTGTTACCAAACTTTCTGCATCTTTATGTTGAGGACTGGTAACACTGATCATGGCAGGTTGGCAGGCCTGACGTTCGAATTCCACTTGGTTCATAACACTTAATAATTATTGATTGCTTCCATTAGAAAGTTTTATGTTATTTAAGTGGTTCAATTTGGTAATTTTCAGGATTGCTGCAGTACAAAAAGAATGCCGATTATGATGGGTTTGTTGCTGATTTATCTGATCAGACGACTGTAAGTGCTGTCTTATACCAGGTAAAGATACACACTCAACCTGGTGAGGGTCACTTTGAGGCCTCGCTGAAGTATGATACAAACAAGAAGATCTTCGTAATAAAAACAGAGGACATAAGCCGTGTTAACAAGTATGGGCGTGCAGCAGAATGTGTCGAAGGAGGACAAGAACAATTACGCAAGTTCTGCTATTGCAAAACTCCAGTCACGTAAACATTTACTGAGCATCTCGAATTCGGTGAAATGTGTACAGTTAAACGTGATTTAAAAGTTTACCTTGTATGACTGACTCCATTAGAGATTGTTATGCATCTCATGTTTGATCACCAGTATCAAACAAACTTTAACCCATTTCATTTTGTAAGTGATTGTGTGACCTCCGTATAAATTATGATCAGTAAGTTCCAGGTGGTTAAAAAGCTAATCTCTTTGTGACAATGCAAACAATGGAAAAGTAGATTTAGGTGAAATAATTGAGCATGGAAAAGTTTTTGTATATTTACTGGAGTTCAAAAGACTCGGTCAAAGTATTTCTGCCAAACCATCAGTTTTTATTGCGACGAAACTATCATTTACCTTTTATGTACATAGCAGTTCCCCTCCCCCACCCATGGAGCTCTATTATCCCTAGCTTGAAAGATGGCTTCCTTGCCGGTCTCGTAACTCATTGCGCATGACAAGAACTGGGTCCGTCTATATAGGCAGATCGCGGCAGAGTGCAGCATCTTTTTTCCTAGGACAGTTGCATCGACCAGTTGTTCTTGGAGCTCTATGGATTCACCGATTCTTGGTGCGGAACCGTCCTCCGGGGGGGGGGGGGGGGGGGGAAATTCGGTTCCCTCTCCTGGGTCTGACTCAGATGGAACCACTCCGCGCTCTTCTACCACTGCTTCACCCGATCCGCCTCCTGTCTCAGTTCCTTCTCCCGGGCCTGGCTTAGATGACCGATCTGCACTCCTCTACCTTTGCTTCACCGGATTCACCTGCCTCGATCCGCATCTCGCAGAAGCCACACTCTGTTCCCAAACGCAAGGAGTCACCACGTGTTGGGACGATCCACCAGCCGCTTCAACCGCCTTCCTATATTTTTTCGAAGCTTCTCCAGGAGTTCCCTTCCTGTGGAACGTTCCGCCATTTCAGGCCTCATCAGTGTCTCCTTCGCCTGATCCTACCTTCACCGGTCGTCTCAACACCACTCGGGCAATCACCAAGTCCTCAGAGTTTCTCTCTGCCTGCAGGCTTACGATTACTGGTTCCCTTTCCAAGATTTCGGCGACATTTTTGTATCCCTTCCACAAGTCCCATCGATTGTCTTCCAGGACCATCCGGTCCACCTTCTCCGGTTCGAGTAGTTCCAGCCACGGTTCCCCCTTCTCCTTCGAGCCTGTTCTGCCTCGACCCATGGTTCTCCGGTTCCTCGGACAACAGCCCGCTATCGCCCGATTTCTACCCCTTCGTCCTGATTCTCCGACTCCAAGGTCTAACAGATCCTTTCCTCTGTACGCGGAATCACACCGATCCGCAAGGCAAAAAACCCTATCCAACAGCTCTGCCCAGGACCCATGCCCGGTCCATCTAATTCTACAAACTACCGATCCTGCACAAGAGATTTATCGCCGGGTCCCGATTCCTCACCAGGACTACACTCCTTCCCGGTATCACCATGAAGTTTTTACCGTGTTTTGCATTTCCTTCAGATCGACCTCCTGTCACTCCTTCGTGCTCTCTTCTATTTTATGGGAAAGAACCGCATCATTCAATAAAGAAGGATGAATTTTTCTACTCAAGACATCAGGATTGACTTGGGCCACGATCCCCTTCCAATCCCCGTCATCGCACAGTTCCTGATACTACCACCACAACGGCTGTTGATTCAACCTTCACGATAACCCGCTACAGACCAAGTCCGTTTATTCCGGATGATCTCACGCTGCAACTTGCATCATGTTCAATTCCTCATCCCCTTTCTAGTCTAAAGGCAACCAGCTGTTCCACCATGAATAGCTGTATTTCCTTCTCTCTACACCGCAAGCAACAACACCGATTCCTCTACACATCTGGGACCTTCAGACTCTACTTCGCCACCCCGCCACCAGAGGGCGCTCTGGCTGTGGCGCGTAACTTCAAATCTTAACGGTTCTCGCGTCGTCTTCACTTATCCACCTCGATAGCAGCTATGTCTTCCGATTCCTCGTCATCTGAGGACCCCTTGTCCCCCTGTCAAAATCACTAATGTTCCTGACCCGACACCGTGCGTTTGCTTTGGATTTGCAGTAGGGACCAAAGAACACTTTGAACTTCATCCCTGCTGCCAACACCATCGTCAGTGCAATGGTTTGGATCTTCTATGTAGTGTCTGCATCACTACGTCCCCATCTAAATGGAAGGAGATTCGTCGCCGATAAAGAAGTTTTCGTTTGCGAGCGGACCGCCAATGCAGGCAGAAAGCACTACCAACAACAACTACTTCCACTATTTCGACATTGTCCATCTCTAAAAAATCATCCTTGCCGTCGATCCCGTCTCAGGTCGCCATTACAACCACGGTTCCATCCTCCACTTTCAATGTACTTAGTGCGATCCCTGGACCGTTTGAATTTCGTCCTCCCCGTCCTCATCCCTTCGAAAGAGAGGACTCAAGATAAAGAACGTTCGGTTCCCGATGGCCCCTTCGCAATTGCCACCAACAAGACCTCGAGCAACGATTCCTGCGCTTCCCTCGACCTCACTTCGTTCGCCGCCTCTATCAACAGTCACATCAACTGTAGGCTCACCTCTTAGGTCCTGAAAGCTAGTGCTGGGCGGTATCGGAAATTTTCGGTATGGTACGGTATCGGTATTCTGAAAAAAAATATTCGGTATTCTGGTATCGGTATCCGCCTACCTGGGTAGTTGAAGCATACCCTCACGCCAAACTGCTACTAAATGATACAGGGCATACCATGCTGTTTTCCGATGTCTGATTTCAACATCAGTGCACTCTGCTGCTACTCTGCCACTTTCATTGGAATCGGTCTCGGAGATCGGGTTACAGTTTAATCGTCGCTCGGAATAGACACCTCTTAAAACTAAGCATAAAATCTATGAATCGACTGAATCTACTTTTACCAAATCCTGATAATTTACAAGATTGGCTGAATCAGATCCGGATCCTATCCGAATCAAAAAAAAAAAAAAAAAAAAAAACATTTGGATAGATGTTTTTGTTTTGTACAGACATAACTGTTCACTCTACCTGAATGAGTCAACTTTAAAGACTGAGTAAATATTTTGCAAATTGGTCATTGGTTTTTCCCCTATAACTTCTGAACACTTTATGCTATCAATTTGAATTTAGCTCCGTTGGAATGCTGGTGAAAAAACGCTTCGAATGATATATTGGAATGTCCAAATCGGATAAAAATTGGCGAAGTTATTAAAAAATCAGCTAGACACTAAAAATGTACGGTATTTCGGTATTATGCAAATACCGATTACGGTTTCGGTATTCAAAAAATACCGATAACCGCGGTAAAAATACCGATACCGCCCGGCACTACTGAAAGCTAGCATCGAGAAGACTGTAATGCCCCCGTCTTCCGAACCCACCCCGTTCCTGCCCACCTCTACAATCCGAGCGGCCCTTACGCGAGGGCTTCAACTTTCTGTAATGGACTTAAGAACACATAGACTTTTAACATTCGGTTTGTCCTCTCTTGGGCCGAGAATTTTTCAACCGAACTCGTGTCCTTGAGATCCGAGAATTCTGCACTGCGATCCTCTGTCGCTGCTGTAGAAGATCGAGACTTGACTCTTCAATCTGAACTGGTAACTGGTAAGCCTTTCGAATGATTTGGACATTCTACGCTCTAAACACCGTATGCTCTGAATGAACTACCGCTTGCTCAGACACAAGTTTCTTGGATTTCTCCTCTCCCATCATCACCTCCGTTGCGCATGTTTTACTGTGGCCATTCCCAAACCCGACGCCTTCATGGAGCCCCGGCGACGTTACGACACCGATCCCCCCACTCTCCTCGTTCCCGCTCAGAAACTCCAGTCTCCTTCGACTGTACGACACCTTTACGAGATAGCCCCTTTTCCGTTTCCGTTTCCATTTAAGGATCCGTTAGCCACAGCTGCTCCGTTTTTTTACTCCTCCTCTGGCTCCTCCGACCGATGCTTTGGAATCAACCTTGACTCTCCCGATTCCGGACCTGGCCTCGATTCCCTCGAGTTCATTAGCGGATCCGATCCCTCAACAGTCCGCCCGCTCGCCTTCCACTGCATCCACGCGAACCGGCCTTGATTCTACGATCCCACACGATCCGTGCCCTTTGGAACAAGCACGGTCTCAAGCTGCTGCCTTCTTCCTGCCAAGCAGCTTGATGGTTTGGCAGTACAATGATGCGCCTTTCTTCTTCCCGCTGTTCTCCGGTATCATTTGGCACTCCGACGCCTCCACCAGAACACTGCCTTGCTCCCTGTGCCGGAAGAAGGCCAAAGGTGTTGCCTTAGGATTTCGTGTACTCCCCTAAGAATTTCGATTACCTACACATTTCCCGATCCCTCCTTTTACGAAGCCACTCCGGGCTGCGAGGGAGTCTACTGTGCAGAATTGGAATCATTACTCCTCACTTGGTTCCCCTTTTCTTCTAACCTCGTTCGGCAAAAAAAGAGAAAATATACTACAGCAACAACCAATGTGGAAGATTGCCTCATACTAAAGACTCATTAATTACTCCTTAACAAACAATCGTGATGTGCCTCTTCATTTGTACACATGGGACTCGATTCCTTTTCTCCCCACAAGTGTTCATCATACCACCTACGGTTCCATTCTGAACTTTTTCGCAAACCCAATCCTATGTGGCACGACGACACAGAAGGACAACAACTCTTCAGCACAATGTAGATGAAACCAAAGCTTTAGCTTGCAGACATCGGTGGATCAGTTCATTGTCTTCAGTGCTTCACTCCTACCACGCTTTCTATTGCTACAATCTTCGGGACCTTTTTCATTTTTGCCATGACTTCCAGAGCACCGATCCATCTCGACTCCGATCCTACCAGTTTACCTGACCACTCTATACAAGTTACCCTCTGCACGATGTGTCATCGATTCCGTACTTCAAGTGCTCCGTTTGTGTTTCACACTCCCGTTCCTTTGCGCCACATGGAATTAACTATTTAACTCCTTTATTCATGTTTCCGCAGCTGTCTCCGCCGATTCCCTATGATGTCAGATTCCCCATCAATCCGGATACGCATCAATACAACAACCGTCCATTCTGGACCAAGCATCGCTTCATTGGTTCCCGTCTGCTACGATACCTGCTTAGGAATCAAGACCGCTTCTCGCTTCCCGACCAAGGTAGGTTGGCATCTTATTTATATACAATTCTACCTTCCCCTAGTGTCGAATCATCTGTTTCAACCCCCTGGCATCAGCTGTTCCTGTTTGCTCACCCTTGGGACTGAGGATCCCGGGTCCAGGCTGGAGAAACGTTCGTTAGTTCCACCTGGATGCTGCCCGTGGGGTCACCGGCTCGTAACGTGGGTACTCCGAACCTACCTCACCTCCTTTTGCTACGAGGTCTGCTATGTAAATAAAAGGTAATGGATTTTTTCGTGGCAATAAAAAAACTAAAATACCAGGGGCACCTGGTTAATTTTAGTTTTTGTTTGCCTATACGAAAATATAATTACCTTTTACCCACCCAGCCACCCCTCGAACTAGGTTCATGTGGATTGGAAGAAAGATGCTGTGCTCCGCCGTTATCCGCTTATATAGACAGAACCAGTTCCTGTCATGCGCAGCGAGTTATGAGACCGGCAGGGAAGCGAACTTTCAAGCGAGGGATAATAGAGCTCCATGTGGGGAAAACTGCTATGTAAATAAAAGGTAATCTATATTTTCGTATAGGCAAACAGGTTAGTCTTTTTCAATTTAGTGAAGATGGTTGTGAAATTTCTAGTTTACTGTACTATTTTGTGTGTTGCCTTCTTGAAAATTGATTGTTGAAAACAGATTGTTACGCACAATTTCAGAATCAAAATACTGTACCAGTATTCTTGCAAATTTTCAACAGACCGACGACGTCTGTCTTCATCAGGCCTAACCTACACAACTTAAACTTTTGTCAACTACATCGCCACCGTGGCATTCAGCGTTCGAAATCTGCGCACGTGCATGGCGTGGCCTCCTATATTTATCGTGTTGGTTCATCCACTGCTTCGTGAGTCGCCTTCGTGAGTCGTCAAGAATGACGAACTTTCAGAGTAGAAGCCGTTATGGAATTTTCAATGTGTGTTGCCTTTTTCAGCATTACAAATATTTTAAACCAACGTTTA
>JAHWFP010004529.1:0-13016 GCA_023313725.1 Lithobius niger
GGCACACCGAGTTTCATGATGCCCACACTGCTGGTTTTCGAGCCACAGTTTTCTGCCTTTTTTGTGTTCTCGTAGTTGTACTTAACCTTCCCAGCAGTGTTACTAGAGTTATTTTGCAGTTTTTAAGTTAGCTTGTTGAATTTAACTGCAGTTTAAAAAAAAAGGTTTTTGTGGTTGCCGTCGAATCTGCAGTTAAACTGCAGTTAAACTGCAGTTTCATTCCATTTCACATAAACTGCAGTTCTGCAGTTTTTTAAATTTTTTTTGCAGTTGTCATTTCATTCCATTTCTGCAGTTTTTCTGCAGTTCATTTTCAGCAGGGCTTCCTTACTCCTTTCTGCACTGAACTTCGAGGGAGTGCGACAAAGCTATAAATAAATAAATAAATAAATAAATATAAAGCTTATAGAAATCTCGTTAACCCAAGATTTAAGATTTATAAATCCGTTGTTAAATCTTGTGTTAATCATTCAAATCCTTAAATCTTTTACAAATCTTGTAAATCTAGTACAAATCTTGTAAATCACGTAAATCTGGTGTAAATCCTTTAAATTTTACTTAAATACTTTGTAAATCTTTAAATCCTACAAATCTTCATGTAAATCGTTAAATCTTTTCTAAATCCGTGTAAATCTTGAAAAATCTCATGTAAATCATTAAATCTGTGTAAATCTGTGAAATTTAAGTAAATCTTTAAATCGTCTGCAAATCCGTGTAAATCTTGCAAAACTTCATGTTAATCATCTAAACACACGCTAGTGTGTCGCCGCCAAGTAACAGTAAATCATCCCCATTGTAGACATCCGATTGTTAAAAAATTGATTGTTAATGATAAAAAGGCGGCCTCACTAGCAGACATGTTTCTGTTAACTGTAAGCAACTAAAAGCATATTTTGGCATATTAAGGATAAATTCCAATGCGAGAGATATCTTTCAAATTATGGTAAATGTAAAGGGAAGGTGCAGGGATAAAGAAAAAAAATAAAAGTTAAAGGATGAGTGTCTACCATTCATAGAGAGAAAGATGCGTCAATAACGTTTTTATGGTACTGACTAATAGCTAGCTAGTCACTAGCTAGTAACGCTGGTCCCATGTTAAATCCCATAGACTCATTGCTCATCGCTAGTGAAAAATTTGGAAGACCTACACAGCTTAAAGTTTACACGCGAATGCATGGTGATCTGAACATTGTCCTTTTGTTGGTTTGGGGCTTGTAGGTGTCAGGATAAATGCGTGGGAAGGCTTTGAAATTAGGAGCCACGAAATTTAAATTTCGTTTCTCACGAAATTGAATTTCGTTTCTTTTCCATGTTGCAACCAAAGATTTCAAGCAACAATGGCTTAGACAATCAACCCTGGTCCTTAGATTTATTGTAAAAGCCTGGACGAACTAAAAGTTGAACTGTAACGAAGTACAAAATAATCAGTAATTTACGTTGTTGTAGATTGCTGGGGAATAAAGGGATGCACGTTAGCTGATGGTTACGAAGCAACACGTACTCCATGCGCTTTGCGGTCTGATGTATTAGTAACAGTCAACTTCAGGGATTTCTGCATGACAAAATGTGAAGAACGAAAGCTTACGAAAAAATTCTCAATTTTGCTGATGTAACGGCTAATTATTTATAGACATAAAATTCCTCAAAAAAAAAAAAGGTAGAGCGAAATATAAGACGGTGCGCTGACTTTTAGTATGTTCATAGTCCTAAGGTACATGTGTCTATCAACTGCAAACAACTGCAAGTATATCTGATCATGTCGAGAATAAATCCTAATGCAGCCGAAATCTTGAAAAAGTAAGGGGAAGGTGCAGGGATAAACAAAACAACTAAAGGGCATGCGCTGATGAGTGAGCGAAGCGAACGAAATCAGCGATTGTTAGCCAGTGTCTGCAATAATGGGATTGAAGAAACTTAAGCATGTGAAGAATGGTCGTACAATAAACTAAGCCGTTCGCGCTCCGACCCTTTCCACACTGAAATACAGGGTCGGGGTCGGCGTCTCAAGTCCCGACCTCGAGCAGGACTTGAAAGTCGGGGTCGGGTCCGGACCCAAGTCGGAGTGGAGTGTGGAAAGGTCAGCCTCGGGTCTGGACTTTTTCCCCAGTGTGAAAGGGCATCCTTCAATCGACAAATTGAAAAAAAAAAAACCACTACATTGCCATCAGATGCTGTAGTGTTGAGCGATGTAGGGTAAATATTTCATGCATTTAATGTTAAATGTGTAATACGCTTAAATTTTTTTAGGGTTACCAGTCATTACGTATCGCCTCGGGGAAGGGGAGGTGCAATTTTTTTTACACGATACCAAAAAAATGCAGACCCCCGGAATAGCTGTAGAAAAACTAATGTCCCCCCTCCCCAACACGTAGACGAAAATAAGTATGCATGAACAAAACATGGATATTGAGGCATTGTTCAGTGTTAGATCTTGACGTTTTAAATTACTTTAAAATGCAACAATTTTCAGTTTAGGTGGACTTGCTGAGCTATACAGTTCTCCAGCGTAAATAACATACCTCATGCACAAAGCTCATTCATTGTTTTCCATTGTTTTCCTTCCATAATATGTGCAATAATTTTCATAAATTTTAATAATTTTCTTACATTTTTGCCAACAGAAATAAACAAACAAGTCATTTTGCTTCGAAATTTTGGTAGTTTTTGTATGATAGTGCACTTTTACGTTGTAAGCTACTAGCCTACTACAAACCTTCCACCTACCGGACCACTGCACTGTGACTGCGGCTGGCGCTAATGACCTAGCTGTCGACGCGACATTAAGCCTCAATTCCACCTACATTAGACGGTGTTACATAGCAACAACAAGCACCAAAAACTGTCAGTTCACAAATTTGAAATACGTGCTTCTCACACAGGTTTTGTATTAACCTGTGTGAGAAGCACGAATTTCAAATTTGTGAACCGACAGTTTTTGATGCTTCAATGAAAAAATTTCAATGATGGAACAACTGCCCCTTCCCCAGACTTGAGGGGGGCGATGTAGGCAGTCTCGTGCTTGAGTTGAGAGATAATGTTTACCTTGGTGAACTATAAGAGAAGAAGAGTTAGCAAACTTGAGAATAGGTGAAATCCTCCTCTTATATCTCATTTGATGTTAAATCTATATCGCCGAGCTACGTCGCACGCTTCCACTTTCAAAAAAAAGTTTTAAAGGACACCCCCCCCCCCCCCCCAAATCTCCAGACAGGCTAAAAAATGTAGCGATACTTAATAACCGGCCCCTTAGTTCGGCGTGAATGGCAATATAGCATGAATATAAGTACGTAGTTCGTACGAATTTCTTTATGAAATCTCATTTCTTAAAAAAAACAGAAATGTGTCTGACCGCGAAGAGCTCGAATATTTGACTGAGTAGGGAATTTTATACGAACTATAGCTGATAACTAGGCTAACGGAGGGCAACCCGTCGCGCATGTGTGCTTGTTTCAAACACGAAAACTTCAAATTTGCTAAAAACTGCTCGAAGTAAATCGTGCAATGTCAGAAATACTCGGTAATGGCCACAACAGAAAAACTCGCTCACCTACGCCACACACCCCAGAGCCACACATTATTCACGCAAAGCGAAACTGTAAATAAATAATATGAAACAATGTGTGACGAACTGTGCCATCCGGGTGTCATCCTGTATACGAATGGGCGTTCAAGTAGTTTCCAAACGACGAATTGCTATATATAAGAAACACCGTAACTACGGGCGGGAGCAGGTTTGTGGCAAAGTTTTCACACAAATAAATTCGTCAAATCTATGCAATTGTTCAGTTTGAGGAAAATGTTGGTTCTATTGCGTTTCTTTGTTTGTTCCCTTAAGAAGACATCTTCCGGTATGACGTGTGACCCGTTGAGAATAGCGTTTGCAACATTTACACAGCTTAGAGAGTTAATGTCGCAAAATCATCTCGCACGAAAGATAAAACTAGAAATTGAATATGTTGGCAACATTTACATACGTTTGAACTAATGTCGCAAAACCTAGTCATACAGGAAAGCAAACAGGTATTTATGTTCCTTTAATAGAGATTTTTAGGTGTCTTGTAAAACATGGAACAAGCCAATACGAGCCAGAACAAGCCAAAATTAGCATGAACGAGCCAAAACGATCCAAAACTAGCCAAAATGAACACGAACGAGACAAAATAAGCATGAACGAGCCAAAAACGACCCAAAACGAGGCAGAACAAGTCAAAACAATCCAGAACGAGCCAAAAATAAGCCAGAACGAGCCAAAAAACAAGCGAGAACGATCCAAAATGAGCATGAACGAGCCAAAATGAGCAAGCACGAGCCAAAACGATCCAGAACCAGCCAAAAACAAGCCAGAACGAGCCAAAACAAGCATGAACGAGCCACAACAAGCCAAAACGATCCAGAATGAGCCAAAAAAGGGCAAAACGAACAAAAAAACAGGCCATATCGAGCCAAGGCGATCCTGAACAAGCGATCCAGTCAAACGAGCCATAATGTTCCAGAACGATCCAAAACGAGCCAAATAGTCTAAACGTTCCATGTTTTTCCTCCAAAAATTAATAGCAAGTCAAAACGATCCAAAATGATCACGAACGAGCAAATGAGCTACAACCAGCCAAAACGAGGCAAAAACAACCCATAACGATCTATAACGAGCTTACATGAAGCAAAACAAGCCAAAACGAACAAAAAACAAGCCAAAACGCTCCATGTTTTTCCTCCGAAAATTAGGAGTAAGTCAAAACGATCCAAAACGTTTTTGGCTCGTTCTTGATCATTTTGGCTTATTTTTGGCTCGTTCTGGATTGTTTGGGCTCGTTCTGGATTGTTATGGGTCGTTTTGGCTCGTTGTGACTTGTTGTTGGCTCGTTTTGGGTCGTTTTGGCACATTCTGCATCGTTTTGGCTCGTTCTGGATAGTTTTGGCTTGTTTTTGGTTCGTTCTGGATCGTTTTGGCTTGTTTTGGCTCGTTCACGCTCACTTTTGCTCTTTTCGGATCGTTTAAGCATGTCTTTGGCTCGTTCATACTCGTTTTGGCTCATTTTGGCTCGTTCTGGGTTGTTTTTGGCTCGTTCATGTTCATTTTGGCTCATTTTGGCTCGTTCCATGTTTTATAAAGTGGCTTAAAAACAATAAAATATCATTGACGCAGCATCAGTCAGGCTACTCCTTGTAGTACAACTAAGACAGAAAAAGTTTTCCATCTCGTTCCTAGGCTGAAAGTTAGCACTGCAATCGCATGACCCCTATTATAGCCAGGAGTTCTCAACAGCAGTGGCGGATCTAGGATTTCCTGAAAGGGGGGGGGGGGGGTAGGGTATTACTACGTGCCAATCCAATGTCAGCTACGGGTCTGGGGCAGCATTGCAAGTTTCCCATGCGCGTCGTACGCAGAGCACGTGAAACTTTTTCATTTTTAGCTTTTGTTACTGCCTTTTTGGGCTTCTGGAGTCATACTTGTGAAGAAGTTTAGGCCATAAAACATCAGCATGTTCATTCAGCAGCCAACCAACATGGGGGCTAACAACGACTCCCCCAATGACATGTAATTCGACCTAAATGTCTATGCTCTACAGTTGTTTTAAACCGCTTTAACTACTTCAATACCTTTCGGCAGACGTGAAAATCTTTCTTTATCACTGCTACCTTTTTGTCATTCGTTGGAAAGTAAACAATTTTTAAGTTCGACGCAAAAATGTGTTCGGCGGCGCGCATAGTATGAAAACAACATTAAAAACAGTTTTTAATGTTGAGGTGGGGGAGGGGAAGGGGGGGCGCTCGCACCTAGTACCCCTACCTAAATCCGCCACTGCTCAACAGAGACATCGGATTCGTCTGGACTGTCGTCAAGTTTTTTCATTAACCGAGTCGCCCCGGTGTGGAATAGTTTGCCCAGTGCTACTGTGAACCCTAATTCTCTCAAATCTTTCAAGAGAATGGTATAAACTTTCGACCTTACCTGTTTCCTATGCGGTTTTTAACAGGGTTGGCGCTATTGTTTTCTGTAGTCTTGTTGTAGTGTACTTGCTAAGTGCATTGTACTGTTCCAGTCACAAACTTTTTTATTTGTACGGATCAGGCGCGGATCCAGAGGGGGAGCGATCGCCCCTCCTAAAACCGAAATCAGGCACACGAGCATACAGTTATTGTTTAAAATCATCTTCACTGTCATCTGACTGCGTAAATTTATTATTATTCCCTATACAGACAGAGGCACACTTACAAAAGCATCATAATTACAGGTTTTCTACGTTGGTTTTGTCCACTTTCATTTTGCTTTCGTCCATCGCCTACTAAGCGCAATACAAAAAATTGGAAGAAAACAAAATGAAAGTGAACGGCAGCAAAATAAAAGACGAAACCAATTTAAAGAAAAACCTGTAAAAATGTTAATTCTTTGCCCTACTGGTTCCGATATACTTCTCTATTTTTAAGGTAGCCGAATAGCTCGAAGACAAAAATCCACGACATAGAGAATCGAACAAGTAATAAGTAATCGAAAATAAGAAAGCTTTAAAAATAAAAATACAAATTTAAAAATACAATTTTTTAGTTGAAACAGGAATTGGTGGGTACAGAAAGCTTTTTTTTACTGGTAAAAAAAAAAGCGCGCGTTACGTAAGTCTTGCTTCCGTTTTCCCCCTCCCGGTCCCCTGAAATATGTGAACTGCATGGGACCACGATAGGAAAATTATGTTTTAGACCCGTAGCTGATGCGAAATCGTCCCTCCTAAAATGTCATCCTGCATCCGTTACTGGTACGGAAATGGGTACGGAACTTGAAACTTTAGCTTCGCGTAAAGAAGACACGCCGTTGAGGAAGTAGTAGGGGCACAAGCAGGAAGAGGGAGGTGGAAACCCAGCCAAACAGCAAAGAAAGTGGAGCCCGCTCCTTATGTCGGCAGTGAAGGTGACGACGGCCCTAGTTATTCTTTTTGTTTTTATCATGTTGTCTTAATTCCAGGCAGGGTGCTAGTGGCCTTGCCCTTCCTTCCCTGTGCCTTTTCCACATTTTGGCGAATTAACTTTTATATTATTGTATTGTTTTTAGTTTTAGTAGGGCAGACGCCCATATTTAAGGTTTATAGCTATCTGAATGAATAGAATTGGCTAAAAAAAATCTCACTAAGAGACTTGGTGTCTTTCATTGCCAGAAGAGTTGGAAACAAAATGCAGATCGTGAGCATAGGCTCCAACCAAGTAGGTCTTTGTAATGCGCCAAGTTTGCTGTTTAATCAAGTAACATGCTGGCGTGTTGCTGCCAAGCGGATGATCGGCCAAGTGGGCGATATTAAGCCCAATTTTACCTGCGGGAGGTCAAAATTGGTTTCTATTACCTAAGAGGAAAAATACACTACCTGTAAATTTCTTGCATTCAGTTCCTGAGTGCTTCCCCTGGAGAAAATAAAAAAAACCGAGATACGCCCAGTTCGCACACCCACTGCGCATTCGTCACGTGCGCAGGCCTCCTATAAATGGCAAACGAACAAGCAGTTGCCATCTCTTTTCCTCTCAATATGTCACGATTGGTGACTCAAGAGGGGAGGTTGGGTGGGATATTTACAGGTAGTGTATTTTTCTCCTTAGGAAATAGAAACCAATTTTGACCTTTTCCCCCAGGTAAAATTGGACTTTCTAATTGCCGGGAAGAAAAATACACTACCTGTAAATTTCTTGCATTACAGATGACCTCGTTATTTAGGTGGCGGGCACCATCGTGACGGGTTCCCAAGGGTGCGAACTGGGTACCCAGAGGCTCGTTGATCGGTTTGGACGAAAGTCAACCGAGTGGCCATTGTAGATGATTGCGTGAAGCCATCCAGGTGGGGAGAAAAACCACTATCGTTGAAGCTAGGCGGTTTCATAAGTTTCCTCCTATAATTACGAAAGAATTCTTAAAATAAGAAGAGTGAAAAGTACAGTTACCTTTAAAGGTGGTTTCCAGGCGGTTTCATTAATGAATTAATTAAAGATGATCATGAAGGTTTCCAACGAAGAATGAAATGGTCCAGGAATGAGCAATCGAAAAAAGTCAATTTTGAAATTTTAGGGGAGCCCATTCCGGAAGGAAGATTTCATTATTGTATGATGGGTAGAAAAGTTTAGGCTTATGGACGAGCAACAAAGGAGACACTGTAACCCTTGGCGCGGGAGCGACAGAGGGTGCAGGGGAGTGTACGAGTTCTAGGTGTTGGATACGAATTTCATTTCAGGTTTTGCGGGCGTAAGTCTAGGAGCATTGTCCTATTGCCACACTTGACGTGCGATGTAACGGTCTTCAGGCATGGCCTGGTTCGCTCTCATCCATTCCTGTGCGATGGTGGCTTGTTGTCGTCGAATATTTTCCAATAAGTTGCTAGGTTGTAGGATTGTAGAGGTTGTAATCGGGTGAGGTTCGTAACGCACGGTATGATTCCCTACGCGTACCTGAAGGAGGTGTGTGAAGTTGGTCCCCAGAGGGAATGTGCTATTGATTTTAATAATTGTGCTGATAAGTACTATGAATGTGCTCAATGTGCTAACAAACGGAATTGATTGGAACCTTACCGTTTTACGGTAAACCTTTACTGAATTCGTTAGGGGCCAACTTCACACTAGCCCCTTGAATGAATGTGCCATCAAAATTAACTATTGTGCTGCACACTTCTGTCAATGTGCTCAATGTGCCAGCCAATATTGGCGATTGAACCTTGACGCATTGCAAACAATGGCCCTCCAAAGTATGGGGGGCTAACTTCACATTACAGGGGGCTAACTTCACATTGTGTAACTTGCCCTGGGGCAATGTGCTACCCACCAAACAAATGTGCTAAGCATATCTTCCAATGTGCCAACCAATCCACCCACCCAATTTGATTGGACCCCATCCGTTGCCCCTCCCACCCCCTACTCCTTTTACAATGGGGGCCAACATCACATTGTGTACTTGCCCTGGGGCAATGTGCTACCCACCAAACGAATCTGCTAAGCATATCTTCCAATGTGCCAACCAATACACCCACCCAATTTGATTCGACCCCTTCCGTTGCCCCTCCCACCCCCTACTCCTTTTACAATGAGGGCTAACTTCACATTGTGTAACTTGCCCTGGAGCAATGTGCTACCCACCAAACGAATGTGCTAAGCATATCTTCCAATGTGCCAACCAATCCACTCACCCAATTTGATTGGACCCCATCCGTTGCCCCTCCCACCCCCTACTCCTTTTACAATGGGGGCTGGTGTGAAGTTGGCCCCTAACGAATTTAGTAAAAGTTTGCCGTAAAACGGTAAGGGTCCAATCAATTCCGTTTGTTAGCACATTGAGCACATTCATAGTACTTATCAGCACAATTATTAAAATCAATAGCACATTCCCTCTGGGGGCCAACTTCACACACCTTCCAGAAGGAGTGGTGTGAAATTTCCAGTTTGGGATTCTTTGTCGGAAGTGAAGACACTGGGCCTGGTAGGGGCACGAAGTGGTGGTTGAGGTTTGTGTATTTTAAATATGGGGCGTTTTCCAGTAAGGGGAAGGGGAGATAATCGTTGGAATCGCGCTTCGGCCAACTCGACACGCCTACGGAGTTTGTTATTGTTTTCAAGGAGGTTCGCCATGTTAGTGCGTTGGGCGGCGATTATTTTTTTAGGTGCTGATAATCTTGTCTTTGGTGCTGGCAAATTCAGCGGAAATTGGGGCACAATTCTTTGCAAGACACGTACGTTCCTTCTTATTAAGGTCAATTTTATGTTGAATCACTTCTCGTAGGAATGCCGGGTCGTCAAAACGGTATGTTTTAGTTTTTTCTTGGGGTGAGAATCCAGGCCCTGAGAGATCAAAGTGGTTGGCTTGGTAGGGTTCGAGGGTTGAGCCTCACCAAGTTTAGCAGTTATGGATGGTGAAGATGGATGGAGTAGGGCAACTACCAGAATCGGTGGTGTTGATCACCGGTGGGGTGATTAGTTCTATGGGAGTAACGGCTTTAGTTGGAGCAGGGAACATCGTTGGCGTCGCAGGAGATTTGGAGGACGATTTAGCCTTCTCTTTTTGTTCCTTACGTTGAAGTGATCGTTTGGCAGTGGCGGCGTTTTTCTTCATAATGATTGCCCAGTCATAAGGAAGAATCTGTTTGCAGACAGTACAGGGATCTGTATAGTAATACCGTTTTATCTTCGAGAGGATTGGAGCGCAGTTACATTAGTCGGGATTCCGTAGAGACGAGCACTGTGATTTTCCCACGCGTGTCCGCACCATTGTAGAGGCCGACATGATGAGGAGTTTCCGGGCACGGGAAACGAGGTAACAAGAGAGTGACGCGAAAAAAGAGGAGAGTCTAAGAGGAGCGGAGGGGGGGGGGGGAAGATTGGTAAGGTCAGTCATGTTATAGTTAGATGCGAATGGAATGGGGGGGGGGGGGGCAAGGTGGAAGGAGCAAAGCCCCGGGAGGAGGCCAGGTTAGCGGTGAGAGGGGGTGGATGTCAGCAGCACTCGGTTACCCCCGGCAGACGAACAAACGAGTCCGAAACGGGCCCAAGGCAATGTGACTTCTGAGGACGGACGAGCGCCGGTGTATTTGGCATGGATTGCCCCGGCGGAGGCTTGTAGATGATGGTCAGGCCGGTGGACCAAGAACAGTAGGCAAACGACGAAGGGGCGTGTCGGTGGCAATGGTCTTGAAGGCTGGCCAAATGAAAGGCAAAAGGGTGCGCAAACGCCATGAGCTGAGCGGTAGCAGGCTAACGAACGATGAGCGGAACCACGACCGAAGAACGGGGTGGACCTGAGTGGTGAAAAGCTGTCGGATGCAGAACAGGGCAGGCCAAGGATGTAAGAGCGAACGATGAGCGGGAGCATGGGCGTAAAAGGGCTTGAAAGGTGAGCAGGGTACCACAGAACACAAGGAAAGACGAACGTCAAGTCCGCTAGTTACGGGAAAGAGGCATGTTGAAGATGAAAGTCGGCAAAACAAGGCCAGTGTGTGGTGACGAGTGGCTGGACTGGCTAACGATGAGTGATGTCGTGAGTTTCAACGAACGTGAAGACGAGCAGGAACGATGAATGATGCATGAGCTCGAACAGTGTGGTTGAGTTTCAAAGATTCCCATGACGAACGTGAACGTGAACGAGAAGGAACGGCAGACAACAGGAACAAATGGGTGTGACGGCAAGGTTTCATGAACGGTGGCCGGACCAGTGACGTAAGAGGCGACTCAGCAGTAGCTCTTCAGGTTGGCCTATAACGGCGAGAGGGTGCATGTCGACGAGAGGGCTGCGAATGACGAACGGGCTGTGAGCGCCGAACGGCTTGAAAGACAGTCGAGTCCGAGTATAGATTCTTCAGGTAAGTTGCGAGTGGTGAATCGATGAAGAGGAACAGTGACAGATCCGGTGAACGCATCACTTGCTTGACCGTTGTAAACGGGACGTCTGGAATGATGGGAACCAGTGTTCAGTGAGAACGTCGAAGAGCATGACGAGCGTGATGGGCTGGAAGGCCGAGAAGGGAGAAGTTTTCCGGGAGAGGATTGCGTGGGCGGCATCCATTTTAAGGTGAACGGTACGGCCACAGTAGCCTCGATGTGTTAGTGATAAGTGGTTGACAAACGGGTGAACGAACGAAGAAGGGATGCGTTTGACTTGTGGAAGTTATTATTGTGGAAGTATACCTTCCCGAAGGGATGACCTGCAAAGAAAGAACGAACACACCTAACTTTGTACAGGTGACCGGCGAACGAGCAACGGGCGAGAACGAACGGGAGTCCTCTTGGTGTAGCGGGGAACAGGCAATGGTCTCTCGGTGACAAAGTTGACGCAGCGACGGCATGTACCGCGGTGGCGGCGGCAACCGTCGAGCCCACGGTCGGCGAACGGAGGTCTCTTGCCGGCTGATGAAATAGGATGGCGGCAATAGACCAAGCAAACGACTGCTGCGAGAAGTGAATGTGAATGCAGCAGCAGAGACAGCAGCATGGATGGCGTTGATTGCGGGGCGAACAGTGCAGTAAACGGTAACGAACGATGCCACGAGCGGTGGACACATCTTCTAAAACAGGAGAATCCTTTGTTGATAGAAGACCACAACGAGCGAACGAACCGATGAATTCTTCGTGTAGCACGGTTCTGCGAACGGGAACGACGAACGGAACACCTCTTCATGTAGTGGCAGGTCTTGCGAACGGGAACGACGAACGGGAACGACGAATGACGAACGGGAACGACGAACGGAAGACCTCTTCATGTAATGGCGGGTCATGCGAACGGGAATGACGAACGGGAACGACGGTACAAGATGCACGAGGGATGAGTGACGGGAATCAGTTTTCGAGTGGCCGGAGGAACAACGATACAATGAGCATAACGGCAGTGGCGAACGAGAACGCGCGGCAGTCTCCTTACGTAGCAGGTGAACGTCGAATGATGAACGCCGAACGGGAACGAACGGGAGTCCTCCTTGTGTAGCAGGTGAACGACGAACGGTGAATGCTTCACTTGCTTGGACCTCTTCATGTAGCGGTGGCTGGACTGAGAACGACGAACGGAAGACCTCTTCATGTAGTGGCGGTCTTGCGAACGGGAATGACGAACGATGAACGACGAACGGAAGGTCTCTTCCTGTAGTGGCGGGTGGACTGCGAACGGGAGCGGCGAACGGGAGCGACAGCAGTGATTTTGATGCGGTGGCCGCTGGGGCTTGCGTTGAGCTTCAAGACGGACGAACGATGCGGTGGTCCTCCAGACTGACGAGCGGCGAACGGGAATGAGCTTAAAGCCCAAACCATACTGGCTGCACGCAGTATGGTGTAAAAAAGACTTCAATATTCGTCCTTAACGCAACACCAATCACACGATTGCTGCAATTTTGACCTTGTAGGCACGAAGTCACGCATAGCTTCGCACGAAATTTTCTTCTGTCTGGAGAGGCCTTCAGGCCGACAGGCGTGAGCAAGAAGACGCACGGTGTGATGAGCTGCAAAGACCGCTGAATGGCGGGCGGTGCGATGAGCTTCAAAGACCGGCGAACGGAAACGACGAACGGTGTGATGGG
>JAHWFP010004530.1:0-15710 GCA_023313725.1 Lithobius niger
GCTCTTCGCCTCAAATCCACCACATCTTCCTCTCCAGCTACACCTTCGGCAACCTGGATCCTACACCCCATCGATGGCCTCCATAAGTGTGCCCCTAAATACCCCCGACCCACTTTCTTCATGCACCCGGCACGTGTCTCATCCCCATCTGACCCCAGACTCCTGTCAGACCTGCCTTGTCACCCTGTCACCTTCCATGATGAGGGGATCTCCGGTCCTCTCCCTGACCCCTCTCGTCTTAACGACCTTCGCCAACATAATATTACCAAGTCTTGGGAGGCCATATCTTCTCTTTCCCTTTCCCACGGCCTTTAGTCTTACTCCTTATGGCAGTATGACAACTGCCTCTCCTCTCTGCCATCGCTTCCTAACATGGTGGCCCTATCCCCCATCCCCACTTCGGACATTCCCTGCTCCCCTTGCAGAGCTAAAGCTCGCCACTACTGCTTGGGGCTGCGCTCCAACCCTTCATCCTTCTAAACTCTCTCCCATTTCCTCCGTCGTCACCTTCCTGTTCTCTCCTCTTTTCATAATCCTCCTCACAACAGGCCCTTCTTTTTTACCCTGGTGACGTCGGCCTTTCTAAAAGGAAAAAAAAAACAAGAAAAAAAAGAATAAAAGGGGAGAACACACCGTTTTCGTTCTACCCCCCTTTCCAGTTTACACACTTACTCTCCCTTTTTTCCTTCAAAAAAAAAAAAAAGAACCCCCCCCCTTTTTTTGGCTTCCTTCTCTATCGCTGCTAGGAACGCCCTGTTCTCATTTTCGCTCTTCCTCTCCGCGTTTCGACGCTACCCCTTACATATATAAAAAAATATATATATATATGTCAGAAGATCTACCTCATTATACATTCTGTTGTAACAACCCGGTCATTCTGGAGAGACCTGCCATCATCAGCCCACTCAGAAGTCTCCTCTCCTCCCTCCTCCGGGACCTATCTCCAATTTGGATCTCCTGGCCCCAACCTCCGTCACACAACAGGTAAACTTACCACTTTTGTACTTATAATAACTTGAGGAAATTTCTCCCCCATGGTTATCCTCCGCTCTACAAGGGACCCCCTCCCAAAAAAAAAATGTGGGGGGGGGGGGAAGAAGAAGAAGACCTGCGGCTTCTAGGGGCTCCCTTGTCACAACCACTTCTCCGCCTCAGCACCCCCAGGGAACTCTGTCATCCGGTGCCCGCCACCACATGTGACGAGGTCAGTCTGGCAGTGCTAAAATTGCCAGGTACAGTACTTTCACAGCAAAGAAAGAACATTTTGCCGGCCCCTGGCCCGGGCCGGCTAAAAATGGTTTCTTTTGCTGTAGAAAGTACTGTACCTTAAGACCCTCACGTGTCACCTCCTGACTACAACGTGAGACAAAGAGATGGCGAGCCCTCGTAGCTGCCACTTTTTATGGGAGAGCCACGCTCGTGCGTGCATGGAGGGGTGACTGAGGCGGCCAATCAAGTCTCAAGCAACCAACAGCATCACTGGGACAGCAATGCTAAAATTGCCAGGTACAGTACTTTCTACAGCAAAAGAAACCATTTTTAGCCGGCCCGGGCCAGGGGCCGGCAAAATGTTCTTTTTTCAACATTACCGTGACACTGTGCTTACTATCATAGTTACATTCTTGAGAAGCATTTACTCCCATATTTTCAAATACCAATTTGGGACCGTTCGTTATTTATCAAATGGGGTGGGCTGTCGTATTGTCGTCATCAATATAAAAGAAATTCAAAAACCCCTAGGCGCTTTGTTAATAATTTTTTTGGTTCCCCCCGAAAAAATGTATTAACATTTAATATTCATGAAATGACTGAACGAAAGGTACCAGGCCTACTTTAATATGCTGAGCTAAATAAATTTATTATGTTAACGTTCTATTACTTGCTGTGAACTTCCATTTTCAGTATCTCAGTTATAAAGAATTATCAATATAATTTTTGGGGGGAAAAAGATAAAAATCTTGTATTTGTTTATTTTTTATTAATGTTAATCATGGAAAGTAGCATTCTTCGAACAAAATGCTAACAAAATCATTGTAACAAGAAAAAAGTATGCAAGGCTTAATACTAACAATAATTTAAAGCAAAAAAAAAACAATCAAAATTATTAAAATCAAAAGTGAAACAAGGAAAAAATATCATGTTAGGAATACTGTTAACGTTAATTAATATTAAGACGTAAAAAAACAATTTCAAAATTTGTGAAATAATACGAAAAAGTGTGGAAGACGTGGTATTAACAACAAGTTAAGAGAGAAAAATCCATAAAATCAGTGAAACAAAAAAAAGTATGCAACGTTTATAAGGCTAAGTTAAAATTATTAACGCTAATTTTGAGCGATGCCAGGTTGTTGCTGTTCGATTTCTGCGTCTGTTATGGTTTGTGTTACTATTACGCCTTATATGGTACACACTTTTTCTTGTGCCTCAGTGAGTTTAATGTTTGTATTGCTTTTCCGAAGGAGCATTACATCTTGCTCTTAATGTTTTAGCGTTCATTACATTATGTAAGCCTCAGCATGAACTTCCATGCTAAAGAAAATCAAACTATAGTTTACTCATAATTGACATAGACCAACGAAATTCGGTATTTGGGGTCGTGTCGTAATTGTTTCACTGCATTACAAATTGTGATGGCAACGATCGAACCATTTGGCGTCCACAGTACGGCCATTTCTTTTTATTGTTGGGACTCTTTGCCCTCACCTGGAGACCAAACCAATGAACCGATTTTCAAGTTCTATATCTTAAGACGTAGGTATGGACAAGGCCTAGGGTATTTCGAATGCTATTTTAATGTAACTACAATATTCTTGTGACGGAAAGCAAATAGGCTCGAAATTTTTCTCTCACCTAGAGATCGAACCAATGAACTATTAACAACGACCAGGCCCTTTCGAACACTATTTTAATGTGACTGCAGTATACACGTCGGCAGAACATTTATTATTGCAGAAATCGTTAAGTGGAGTGACAAATTTGTGCAAATAGTGCTAAACATGAAATTTGGTACCCAAGTCTTTCTTAGCAGTACAAATAGTCCCCCTCCCCCAACCCTAAGCCCTCTTGCAGGCCTAGTTACAAACAAGGGTCACTTAAGTTAAAATAACGAGTGTGGAAAACAAACTTAGGAAATGATAGCCTAAAAAAATTCCCAAAAATAAATTCCAAAGAACGTGCAAAGGAATTATTTATTTAATTGTGGTTTTAAGTAATCGACACAGTGTTGGTGACGAAAGGTATTTTCAGCTGAGCCAGTCCATTAGAGACCGCTCAATATTTATTAATGTGGGGGAAAAATGAGGCGGTATTCATACAAATGTTTAACTAAAGAGGGAGGAGGGAAATAAACATTTTTGTTTTGAAGGTGCTACCAATAGGGGGGTAGGGTTGGGAAGGAAAGGAAGTTCACAAGTAATAGAATGTAATTATAATAACTTTATTTAGCTCCGCACATCACACAACGTATTAAAATAGGCCTGGTTCCTTTCGTACACTCATTTATGAATCGGACAGTGTCAAGTGACGTCATATTGCCTACGAGATAGCATCTGGAGGGCATAACTACAAGGGACACCAGATTAAAATGTAAGGGAAAACAACGGCATTTCTAGTCAAGACAGTGCTTTGAGACCGGATTTCTTAGGCAAAAAAACAAACGTTGTTTCCTCCAACAACAAAAATCGCGCGTTGTAGGTTTAAGAAATACAGTCTAATAGCATTGGCTTCAGTAAGACGCCCTAATTTTCCCCCTCCAGTGCTCCTTGCAGCTAACCCAGTTACTGGCTCCACCATACAGTTTTACATAATAATACTACATTATGTCACTGCTCTATATGACAATTTTGATACATTTTTTCGGGGGGAGGGGGGAACCACAAAAAATTCATTAATACCAAAGCACGGGGGGGGGGGGGCATGAATTTCTTTTATATTGATGACGACAATTCGACAGCCCACCCTATTTGATAAATAACGAACGGTCCCAAATTGGAAAATATGGGAGTAAATGCTTCTCAAGAACGTAACTATGATAGTACAGTAAGCACGTTGTCACGGTAATGTTGTAAAAATTGAATTTTTGCAATTGTTTAGTTGGGGTGGGGGAGACCCTAATATTGCATCAGAACGCGAGCAACACATATGGCAAACACAAAAGGGGGAAGGGGATGAGAAAAGGAAAAGGTGGAAATATAGAGCTGAATAAAAAAAACTGCGTTGGTTCGAGATTTATTTATTCGGCAAATAAGGTTTTATAAAAGATTCCTGGTGCCATAATACATGACGCGACCTTGAAAGTAAGTGCAAACACCTATTTTAGGTTGACTTTCTTTCTTGTATTGTACTTACGGGACTGACCTACTTTTGATGGCGCTTGTGGGCCAGCGCCCATAAGAAAAGCAAAGAATGGCGCTCCTGGGCCACGTGGCTAAAAATGAAATCTCGAAGCTTGAATTTGCCATTGGCATTTCCTTGGTGGCCGCCGCCCATAGGAAAAGCAATGGATGGCGCTCTTGGGCCACGTGCAAAAACGTGAATTGAAATTGAATTTTGATTTTGAAATTGCGATTTGATTTTGACTTTGCGTTTTGGTTTTGCGATTTGATTTTGAAATTGCGTTTTTGTTTTGCGTTTTGATTTTAACTTTGCGTTTTGGTTTTGCATTTTGGTTTTGCATTTTGATTTTGAGTTTTGGTTTTGCATTTTGATTTGAAATTGCGTTTTAATTTTGCGTTTTCATTTTGAGTTTTCATTTTGAAATTACGTTTTAATTTTGCAATTTAATTTTGAATTTGTGTTTTGATTTTACATTTTGATTTTGAAGTTGAGTTTTGATTTTGCGTTTTGATTTTGAAATTACATTTTGATTTTGCGGTTTGATTTTGAATTTGCGTTTTGATTTTGACTTTGCATTTTGGTTTTGCATTTTGATTTTGAAATTGCATTTTGATTTTGAATTTGTGTTTTGATTTTGACTTTGCGTTTTGCTTTTGCGTTTTGATTTTGAAATTGCGTTTTAATTTTGCATTTTGAGTTTGCGTTTTGATTTTGAAATTGCATTTTGATTTTGAATTTGCGTTTTGATTTTGACTTTGCGTTTTGGTTTTGCGTTTTGATTTTGAGTTTGTGTTTTGGTTTTGCATTTTGAATTTGCGTTTTGATTTCGAGTTTGCGTTTTGGTTTTGCATTTTGATTTGAAATTGCGTTTTAATTTTGTGTTTTGATTTTGATTTTGAAATTGCGTTTTGATTTTGAATTTTTGTTTTGAATTTGCTTTTCAATTTTGAATTTGCGTTTGAATTCGTGTTTGAATTAAAATTTGCAAAATTTTGTTCTTAGTGAGGTAAAAAGTGTTGTGGCGCTCGTGGGCCACCATAGTGTAGAAACTTAGAGGTTTTGTGCCTGAGAAACATTTAATTTTTAAGTAGCCTAATACAGGGGTACTTTTGGTTTTTGAGGCCTACATTTTCCCAATATGTCCAGTGGTTCCTTATTTTTAAATTTGCCAACTTTCATGCATCATCTAATGCACTACTTAGACAAGACAAGTCTACGCGAGGTTTATTTTAAGCTGAAAGGTGTCATCTTACTTGTTACCGGATTGTGCTCTCATGCCTAAGCAATCATTTGCAGCTTTTTACTAGTATGGTTATTTTATTTTCATTTTTTGTTTTGTTTTTAAAAGTCGATAAAGTCGTTCGAGATAAATAGTAAAAAAAAAGGTGTGGTAAGTATGCCTAAGAACCACTTTTTTTTTCTTTTTGAGGCCTTTGTTAGTCTTTTTTTTTTATGCTTTGATTCTGCAAAAAGGTGCTTATATTTTGTTTGACTTGGTCCTTGAAAGTCCTTATAAGTCCTCACAATCCATTTGGCCGAATTGGTACGAACCCTGATGTTAACTTTTACACTTTACAGTTGCAAACTAGAATTTACAAACAATAATCTTTGAAAGCTTTGAATTAAAGCACACGATGATTTACAATAAAATCGGCAAAAATGAACGAATTAAAAGTTCATACACTACAATAAAATTTCGATTAGAAAAGTTGTTTTGAGTCACCGGAGTTGTTTGAGTTACATAGTGCACCTTACATTTGTAAAATAGTCTTAAGTTATGTTTCAAAAGCCACTGCTAAAGATCAAACTACCTCAAATGGTAAACCTGGTACACAACCCAAAAGACGTCTAAGCTCTACGATTAAACCATTTTGATTATTTAGATGAACCAGTGTTCAACATAAATAAGAAATAAAGCCGGTTTTTAGGAAGGGGACCTTAAATCCTTAAGTTATGGACGTTCTAGGCCAGAAATGCCGATGGCGGTTAACTATCCATAATCATTCTCAAAGTTAGAAGTTAAGTTTAGATTTATGAACTATAAATTTAGAAAGAATGTCCAAAAGAATACTTAAAAAAAATTAAACTAGTAACCAATGAACTGCTACCTTGCCCGGCATGGCAACATTCGGACCCTGGGGGACATCTCCACTCCGACCGGCGTAGCAACCTGTAGCCTTTGAGATCAGTGCGCAATGCTCTCGATTTCCCTCTGGAGCTGAGTTTTATACCAGCTGCTTGGCAGCCAGGTAGAGGGAAACCGCGGTCCTGTAGGAGGGTGGGGGGGGGGGGAAGGTAGTGGTATCTCTGGAGGAGGAGAAACTGACTCAGACCGGCCAGGCTGTCACTACCGGAAGAACGGAAGAAGGCATGACGGCGCGGATGGGCAGGGTAGCTTAGAGCTCTGAGTGGAGGGGAAAATGAATACTGACTTTGGATTGGAAGGGAATTGTAGGAGCTTGAAGAGCAAAGAGAATTGCCGACATTTGTGAACTGGGAGGCCTTAGGAACGGAGTTTTGAACTGACAACGTGAATACTGAATAGGCCTATAAATAAAAACTACGATATTGTGTATCGCAACTATTGAAGGGGGGGGGGACGGAGTTTGCTGTTCAAATCATTTTTAAAGTTTAATAGAAGGATGGTTTCTGATCTATTGCAAGATTAATAGTAGAAAAAGGCTTTAATATACATTTAGATGAGGTTGCTATGGTCGGAGCCCTGAAATAAATACAAGCTACCCTGCCCGTCCGCGCTGCCATGCCCACTTCCGGTATTGACAGCCTGGCCGGTCTGAGTCAGTCTCTCCTCCTCAAGAGGTCCCTCTACCCCCCCCCCCCTCTTCCCCCTGCGCGCCGGTCGCTCTCCTACAGGACCGCGCTTCCCTCCTCCCTTGCTGCCAGTCAGCTGGTATAAAACAGACCTGGAAGGATGCATCCAGAACACAGCTCAATTTCCAAGTCAGACGTTACTACGGCTGTCGGAGCAGAGATGTCCCCAGTCCGAGTGTTGCCATGCCGGGCAAGGTAGTAGTTTAGATAACTAGTTTTAGCTTTAATTTAATTTTTAGGAACGTTATTTCAAAATTTTAACCTAAAGATTTAAACTTCTGAATTTGAATTCGCGATTATGGGTAGTTAAAACCATCGGCATTTTCTGGTCTCCCCTCCCAAATCTTAAGGGTTTAAGGTCCCCTTTCTAAAAACTGGCTTTCTTTCTGTTTGTCTTACAAAATGTAAACAAACCTTTTTTTGAGATCACCAAGGTCCTGTAGCATAATTACAGAAGCACAGACTTCGATGGTAGGGCCCTGATTATTGCTAGCTTGGCTCAATGTAAATAAGTAGATTTGATCTTGTGCAAGATGCCTTGAAACATAATCTTAAACTAAGACTAAGATTGAAATTGTGAGGTACTTTTTCTAACTTAGAGGTGTTTAGGTAACACTAAAGAACATTTTCTATTCGAAATTGTAAGTGTGAATTTTATTTTGAAATTCCTTGCCCATAATTTTTTTATGTAAAAATTAATTGTGTGGTTTTATTCAAAGCTATTTTGTAGATTAGTTGCCAATGTTGCCGAGAGTAGTTTTAAACTCAGTTTGCTTCTAGAGAGATTTAATTTGCTATTGTTTTATCTAAAAATAAATCATTTTTATTTAAAGCCTAAGGTTAGCAATTAAACCACCCACCTGGTGGCAGTGAACCAACGATTAGATAGTACTAAACTTTAGATTGGACATAGACGCTCTATTCCTAACCGTGCAGTAGTGACTGCTATGCTAGTTTTTCTCCGCAAAAGTAAAAACGGCCACCCGAAGTACTTCTAACTTTCCCGGAACCACACCAGATGTCGGTGCAGAACAGTAGGCACCTCAAAGACCTGTGAGCACCGCTACAAAACTGGTGGCAGTGGTGGGATCACAAGGTGCTGTGCCACTCCAAAGACACCTCCCCCCTGTCATACTACAATGCCAGTTCTTCTAGAGAAGAAGATGTCGCAGTACAACTAAAAACTGCAACCGCCTAGATGTCTGTTACACGCTAAAACGTTAGAAGTAGATGTCCGCCTTAAGTAAACAAAAGGCCCATCAGTAACCCCGTATCCAGTTGGAGCCAGGAAGCGGCAACCCTCACTTCATAAGCTGTGAAACGTCAGACAAGACCTCAGAAGGCAAATGATTTCTACAAACCCCGGAGAAGGCGGCCTCTAACAGGACACGTCGCTCCTAAGGACCACAACTGGACCATTCATTTTGGATATCAGTGACAGTGCTCGAATTTCACCTGGAAGTGCGACCACTACAGTGTTGAGACTATCCATCTACGGTTGGAGATTGATAGACTGACCGCACAGCGATTGTGCATAGAAATCAGGTTATTGCATATGGGTATGCTCCGGTTGCCAAGCCGAGTGTTTGTTTCATGCATTTCATGTATTTAATTATCCACCTGAGTGCTTAGGTAATATAAGAGTGTATTTTTTTGTCCCTGATGTAACGACGGACGCTACGACGGCTTAGGTGCTTGTAACGCCCCCGGTTTCCCTGGTGTACGTGGAGTTTCAGCTTGAGGTTAATCGGTGTTAATGACGACTTTTTACGTTATTTAACACAGCATGGACACTGTCCCAGCACGGGGGATGAAGCGCCGGTCCTAATTAAAGGGGCCTAACCTTAAACTGTCGGTATCGCTGCCACCAACGGTGGATTTAACTGTTTAACTAGCTAAAATCTAAAGATGGGCTACATATTTAATTTTACACTAAAATACAATTAATCAAGTCTAGCAAACGACTGAAGCTTAAAACTCCTGGTTTTATTTTTGCGACAGAGAATGAAAGTACACTTTACATTAAGGTTTGCTTCGAAAGCTTTTGAATACCAATTATTTAAATAGGCAACAAGTTTACATTTACAAAAAGTAGCAAGTTTGAATATACACTTAGTATTTCACAAAATCAGACAAACACACTTGGTTTGAATAAAGTTTTAAATTTTCACATTAGAAAAAGTAAATCATGAGTGCTCCCGGAGACACCCGCAAGACTAAACAGCCGCAACTGATAGTAGTCTATCTGACAGTATGTTTCTTATGATCAACCGTCCACAGTTTTGTTTCTAAGTACAAAAAGATCAACCTCCCTTAGTTCCCTCGAGAACTGTTCTAAGTAGTAAAAAGCCCGGCAATTTTACACTTAGGCATCAGTTTGTTTCAATTTGACTTCTACAAAGATCAAACCGTCATTTAGTTTAGATTAAAAATCCATTTAAAATAAACTGGAAAAATTTGGTTTTTAGAAAGAGAACCACTCTGACGTTATGGGGAGAGGAAACCTAAGATGCCGCTACAGGCGTCCCCACCATAATATTCTCTAGCTAGAGAGTTAAGTTTTAAACTAAAATTTAGAATATGGGGGTCCTAAACTGAACTTTCAAAAGCTAAACTATAACATACGAACCACTACCATCGTGCCCGGCATGGCATTCTCCGGACATGGCGTCTCCACTCCCGACTGGCGTGACCGGTCTTTAGCTTGAGATCTGTGAGCTGTGCTGTGGATGCTTTGGGCTGGGGGGGTTTTATGCTGGAGAGGGGGGAAAGCGCGGACGTCGAGGATAGCTGCGGGGGTCTGATTGGCCGAGAGCCTCGAGAACAATGGAAAGTGGGAGGAGAAGTCGGTTGAACAAAGGGACTGGGTGCAGAGCCGTTTGAAGGAGTGGGAACATGTAAAACGGAAAAAGATAGGCCTGTTTTGAGTTTCACTCAATTGAACTTTGGGAAATGGGCCTTTACTTTGTATTATTGGCTACGGATTGAATATTTACATGTTTGCAACGTGATTAGGCTCATGTTAAAGCTTATTACTTTGGCTTGGGTAATGCATATAGCATTACTATTTAATTAAACAAGCTTTAACGGTAAACTGCAGTGTTAAACACCACAACTAGTTTTGGCTGGGGAGGGGGGCAAAAATGGGAAATTCGAAGTTTTTGCACAGTTTGACTTTCGGATTTGGTTTGAACAGATCTTTTTAAGAATTCTTTTAGTGTTTAATAGTAGATCAAGCTATTTGTAGGTTTCGGTGGGTCACAGTCAGGTCCAGAGGAGAACTAAAATAAACATATATACACTGAAAAATTCGTGTCCGGTAGAATGCCAGGTCGTAATGCGTTTATACGTTTGGACATATGGTCGCGTTTCTGGGGGTAAAAGAATATAAATAAAGTATAAATGCGGTTAAATAAATTAGCTTAATTGAATGCTATAACGCATTAAGTTATTGGAAACATTTAACGTTTAATGTTTTTAAAGTTAAATTCGATCGTTGTGGAATTTTTCATATGGATTGCGGCCGACAAACACAATAAAAAATATCACACTGCAAATTGGTAGTCTGTATAAAACCTCATACAATACACTAAGCTAATATGTTCGGGCTTTTTGCCCTAAAAGAAAAGGATAAACTGAAGATACAAAAATACAGAGTTTTTACAATGGCGGCCATGACGAAAGTGCGATGTGGTCGATTTTGGTCTATCTTCAAATGTAGTTTTAATGGTCTTTTAAGGTGGAAAGTCCGGATTTGGGCTTCCCCAAGAGTCTTGTATTTGGACAGGCTATTAAATGTCGAAGAGTTTGTGGAAATCGAACCATTATTGCGAAAACGGCCAAATATGCCTCGGCGAGGAATTTGGGTGCCTCGAGAAAAAAAATTTCATTTTTGAAAAACAGGCGTTTTTCGGTGGCGCTCGTTTACACGCCCCCAAACGCCGGATTTTATTCGGGGTTCCCGAGAACTCGGAATAAAAGCTATAATAAAGGGGTTAGTGCACACAAGATATGCAGAAAACAAGACCGCCAAAATTTAAGCAAAATTGACATGAAATAAAATACACTGTTTACATAAATGTTGACTTTGCCGTTTTGTATTTTTTTGGGGGACCAACGTTTTTGTGGCTCAGAGAACTTTTAGTAAAATTAAATTTTACTGTTTTTGAAACCATTAACTAAATACTGTCCGCGCTGCTAGGTGCAGGAATATCGTACAAGTATTTGAAAATGGGGCAAAAATACATTTATCAAGAAACACACTAGTTTTAAAGTGAAAGTAACAAAGTTAGGGTTTTTGTAAAAGAATACTGTCAAATGCGGCGTCCCGAGTCCGGATTATGTCAAATTGTAGATTTTTTTTTAGCTGTGAAACTACCAAAAACACCTCGCCGTCCACCCTCAACCTAGGCTACGATAGCGGTTAGAAGAGAATTTTCTGTGAACACGTGATAGAACACCGGCTCTATTTAACAGCAACTAATACCACTAGAATGGTTTTAGGTTACCAAACAACTTGTTTACACATGCAATTTGACACTGAAGGATTTTGAGATAAGACCCATAACTTAAACATAATAATACAACACTGGGAGGTTTGAGGATAAAAACGCAACAACCTTTTAACGCCAGTGCTACCTTTTTCGCACAGGGGTAGACAGACGGTTTTTTTTATAGAGAAAACCATTTCGTGTAAAACTTAAAGAAGAGCCAACCGGGGACAGATTGCAGCTCCCGTAGAATATCCCTAATGAATATTTAATTAGTGTCGTTACAATCTTTGTCAATATTCTCCCACAAAGGGAGACGTTGATAGTGACAAAAAGAGTAAAACATAGGCACATAAAATTTAGGTGTGAAGGCCAAAACGGGAATTAACTGAGAGTTACTTAAGGATGAGTTCTCAACTGACCAAAATGACAAAATTAAAAATGCAGGTAAAAATAATTTTCAGTCAATTTGGACTGAAACGAAACGTTTAACAATTCAATGTTTAACGAAAATGCTGCCTTGATGCAGCAACAATCACTAGATGCTTTCCAGGTTTGTCCAGTAGATTCTGAAGTTTTAAGATTTAAATTCAGCCAATAAACTATTTTAGGTTTGGTTGCTCCTAGATGGAGCCACGGTTGTAGCTACTAACTACACATTGTTTAAAGAAAACATGCACGGGAAATTTACTTTGTTAGATTTCCGGTTTACTTGTAACAAGAAAAAAAACTCTAATTTAGAGAAAACTACTTTAGGTTAGGTTTAAACCTTCGTTTTATTGGAAACACCAATTCAGTGCTAGAGCCATAATAAATGCATTTATTTCCACCCTAGACTGACATAGAATTCACACTAAAACATCGGCCCTACTTTTAACAAGAAAAAAGGACTGGGAAAACTATGTTTAAGTTTATTACATGCTTAACACACTGACTTTAAATTAGATTAAAATTCAGGCAACTTTACTTTACCAAACTCTGGGAAAAAATCAAAGCATATAGGGGGAACACTTTTAATGCCGACCTATAAATTACTTGTCCCAAACTTAAGATTGGGGGAAGTTAACTCACGTAACTTAAGCCATTCGTCAAAGCTAAACTCGCTAACTTTGGGTTTATCTGGTATGACTAAACTTTTGTTTATATCACTAGCTGACAAACTTCGATTTATTTTGCCTGTGGGAGGCAGGTTCAACGCATTTTTCGTTGCTTGTTTACACCAACAAAGATGGCGACAGTCCATCCTTTGGTCAAGGGAGGGGACTTGGGTCTCATTATCTCGTAATGGGTTGACTTCCGAAGTTTTTAGCAGACCCCTTTTGTCTGCGCTTGAGGACTTAATGACGATTGGCGAAGGCACTGTGGGGGTTTGGGGCGTGACCAATCCCGCGGGGCTGGTTTGATTACGGGGGCTTCCACGTTTCTTTGATTGACGTGGGCCGTTTCTGACGGGGGGCGTAGCCACCTCGGCTGGCACTGGAGAAAAATCACGAGGCGTGGCGATTACTGGTCTGCGCTGTTTGGTTAATGATTCTAATCCTGTCACGCCCAAAACGACATCGTAGAACGAATTGTTGACCGGTGTAATGCACGCTACTGTTTTTAGCACTGTGCCATCATCTAACTTTAGGATTAGATTTACTTGATCTAAGGTAAAAACTTGCTTACACAAGGCAGTTTTACATTTAATCTTACGCTTTAAGCGTGGCCAATTTCTGGCGAGCTTGGCGCTAACTAGCGAAACTGTGCTTCCGGAGTCGCATAAAATATTAATTTTATTTTCCCCTATGCTACCGGACAGAGTACTAGCCTTAAGAATTTTACTGGCATTTTTCCCAACTGGGAAACATGCGTTTACTTGCTGGGGTTTCGAGTTAAGCTAGGGGCATTTACTACGAAAATGTTGGGGAGAATCACACACGTAGCAGCGCCTAACTCGATCTTGATTTAGGTTAGTTTTTTCACTAGCACTAAAGTTTATGGCAGGGTTCCCTCCAGGGTTATCTGCTTTAACACTGACAGATCCGGCCGGATTAGCTGTCGTGTTGTGGTTACGGTTGTGACCACGCTGTTGACCAGTAGGTTTAGAACCTTGGTTCGACGCTACAGCTATGGGCTGTGTTTTGGCTGCACGAGTGGCAGTTTCGTTAGCAATCTGTTTATTGCGGGGTGTGAACTCGTCACACAACTGGGCCGCTTCGGCCAGAGTTCCTAATCTGACTTGATCAGGGATCCACTTTCTGAGATGGGTTGGACACGATTTATAAAATTGCTCCAAGAGTACAAGATTGACGAGTTTATCGTAATCACGGGTAACCTTAGCCAAAGTTACCCAACGAGTGAAAAGAGTTTCTAACTCAAATGCATAATCCTGGAATTGCATTTCCACACCCTTTTCGAGAGAACGAAATTGCGTTTGCAAAGACTCTTTAGTCTGTACAAAACGGGCAAGCAGTTTATTTTTGACTATTTCGTAATCCTGCATTTCAGCGTCTGTTAGCTGATCACAAACTTTAATAAAGACCTCACCGACGAGGGGTTGTATCGCCGTGACCCATTGGTCTTTAGGAATCTTTTGACTAGTTAAAGTTCGTTCAAAAATCTTAAGAAAACTGTTAATGTCAGTATTGGGCGTCCACCTATTTACTAGTCGAACTATGTCGGCCACTTTACCATGTTTTGCAACTGGATTTGGGGGAGGTGGGGGAGCGCTGTTAGCTCCATTAGGAGCGGGGTTAAGATTTATCGCAGCAGCATTTAGCTTCGCTAGTTCGAGCTGCTTGTCCAGTTTGGCTAGTTCCATAGCACTGGCACGGTCACTAATTTGGGCTTCTTGATCCCTTTCTTGGGCTTTTAGAGCGGCTTCTCGGTCTCGAATTTGAGCCTCTTGATCTTTAAGAGCTAATTCATGAGCCCGGCGTTTTTCTGCATCCGCCACCTCTAGGGCTCTTAACTTTAATTCTTCTGCTTTTAAAAACAGTTCATTTTCTTTGGTGGCTAATTCTTTCTTGGCGAAAATAGCCGCTTCTCTCCTTTCAATAGCGTTAGCTAGTGCATCGGAAAGTTCACTTAAATCAAGTTTGCCATCTTCGAGGGCTGCTCGTAAGATTTGTTGGGATTCTGCTCTAGAATCACTGACTGTAAAGCCTAAGTTCAAACAGGCCTTCTTTAAGTCCTTGTTTGTGATATCACGAATGATTTCGTCTAATTCTTCCATTTCGGACATTTTGAGTCTTAATGGTTAACGTGGTTTCAAAATACAGCTTTTATAAATGAAACAAAAATTAAAAGCAGCCGCTTAAAATTTAACGTTACTTTTGAGCAGAGCGAATTATTTAAAAGACTTCTCTCCCAAATCCAGTAAGATTGCACATAAAAATACACTTCTAAAACCTCCAGCACTCTGGTCTATGAATAGCTAAATTGCATAAATGCTATCAACTACAACACTCGGCTTGGCGGCCTCTAAGCATATCCAGTGTACACTTACCCAATTGTACAATCGCTGTACGGTCAGTCTGTCCTTCCGTTCCACCGTAGTACGGGAAGTTCGGCACTGATTTTCACGGGAGTCGATCGTCACTGGTGGGCGGTCAAATCCACGGGACTTCGGCTTTGCACTCAAAATCCTCGGCTTGGCTGCACGGAGCGTAGTTTCCCTCTCGGGCCTCTTCTCCTACAGCATCGGTTGGGGTTGAGACGGCTCTTGACGGGAGGACGTCTACTGGAAGCGGCAGCGGCTGCTTCCTGGCGCCGGCAGTTGTTGGAGCTGCGGCGAGGGTTGTACTTTTTTTGACTTCAGTACGACTTCTGCTTCGTGACTTTTTAGCTTGTCACAGGCATCTGCTTCGTGGCCATGTTTGGCTGGACCACGGACATCTAGTTGGAAGTAGCTTGCATCCTTCTAGGCATGTAGCATGGCAGGGGGGAAAACGCTTGACGGGAACAGCACCTGTTCATCCCACTGCTGCCACCAGCTGTAACGGCGGACGCTACGACGGCTTAGGTGCTTGTAACGCCCCCGGTTTCCCTGGTGTACGTGGAGTTTCAGCT
>JAHWFP010004531.1:0-14188 GCA_023313725.1 Lithobius niger
AGGCTACTGTGCGCTATAACTATACGATTTGGACGGGAATGGGGCACATGTTTTCATATAAGCTTTTAGTGTATTCAAATTATGTGAGGTCGGTGTTAAGTCCAGTGTTTGGGTCCCAATCGGGTCAATTGGGTTTCATTTCTTGCGAAGATTAATGTATCATGTAGCATAACAATTATGGACAGTCTTTAATGCAGACTGTTTGCTGCTTAATAACATTTCTGTTACCCATGACCTTGTGATTTATTCTTTACTGTGTGCCGAGAAGTGGTACGGTAAATGCTGTACCAGCTGTACCGCTTCCTATGGCCCTATCCCCAATCCTATAAATTCTTGCTTATACTTAATATTAAAAATTTCAAAACTTAGGCATAACAGAAAGAGCTATCCATGTGACAAACCAAAAAGTTTCCAGTTTACAGTGTTCATTTTTACTATAAATTTTTGACCAAGCATACCTTTTTTTAACATGTTTATTTATAGCCTTATGCCACTAAAACACAACAGCCTCCAACTGACTTGATTTTTTCCTCAGCAACACGACTGAAAAACTTTGCCTTCACGATGACTGGCTGTTTAGGAAGGACTCCCTTGCCTAAAACTTTTGTGTACCCCTGAAAAACAGAAAAGTAAAAAAATATGTAATCCTGTGACAATAAAAGTTGTATTTTTATCATTACAAGAATGCATTTTCAGAATGAAAAAAGCAAAAAATTTAATGTCAACAAGTCCCAATTACGCTGATATTTTCTTAGCACAGCAGCGGCATTGGTACCACGGTGTCAGACGACATCCGCGTCAGGTAGCAATTTCTGTGAAACCCCATATTTTCGATAATAAGCAGACCTATTTTGACTTTAAAATACACCATTGGAAAAGTTTTTCATGGGTTTTCGAAACGTACTAATTTCAAATCGACAATTAAAGTGATTTACGGCCCCCCCCCCCTTCAAAAAAAAATACTATTGGGTTATTTAAACATCAACAACTAAACGAAGCAAGCACCAGTCTTTAATGCAGACTGCTAGCTTCGTTTACCCTTTGTGATTTCTTCTTTATCGACAACTAGATTTACGAAATATAAGTCCTGTGGGTTAGGGCCTTGGAGGTGCAGTGCCCCAAGGACTGATGTTCATGGTCAACAGGAGTGAGAACAGGATGTACCAGGACATGATATCGAGACTGTGTGCTTATGAACACTTTCAGAGTATAGTCCCCGGGATACAGACGAAGATGTCGTGTAAAACGCCATTTTTGCTTTCCGGCTGGGATTAAACTCTGGATTGGAAAGTAAGAAACTACATCATGTATCTCAACTGGCATTGAAAAGGAAAGGAAAGGAAAGGAAAGGAAAGGCCGTGGCCAGATATTACAACAGTGGGGTTCACCAAACATATTTTGTGGACCATTTTTTTTCCAACACGGTAAAGGCTCATTCTTGGACGTTTTTTCAGGACTTTTGTTTTCAACTCATCGAAGGGTTCGCCCGCGTGACTCAACAACTAAAAATTGTATATTAAAGGGTATACCTCCCAGCGCCATTTTTCTCGATCCTCCACATCAAGTACGGCCCCCAAAGGTCTATTTACTTACCGTTAGTCTTTCCCTTGCTAAAAACCGTTTTAAAATGTGGCGTCTAGGAGACTTTCGGTTGAATATTACTAACTTTATTTACGTTCGTCCCGAACATAAATGATACATCGCGCGCCTACAATGACCTTGGCAGTTTTATCTGTGTGTGAGCAGTATTAATTTTAATCGTTTGCTAGTACTAGTTTGCTATGAGATCAAAAATCTAGAATGCTAATGCAGTAAAAATTAAAATTAATTATTCCAGTAGATCGCCGAAGCAAAATTATAAAACACTATTCTAAAAAATTATAAATTGTGATTTTAAAATACAAGAATCATTCCGGTTTTTGACGACACAATCAATGGGTTCACGCTAGCTGGGCTATTAGGCACAATGCCAATTGAAACAGTAGCTACGTTTTTCGCTGCGAGGAACGAAGCTACCCGCGTCTCAGTTGACCTTAGCTGTGATAAATACGCGGTTGTGATCGTCGCGTGGGTGTTGTGAGGCAGGCGGAAGGTTATAAGGCAGGCGGTATGTTGCTTTAAAGCAAAAGAAATAAGTCCCAAACGAAATTTACTAACACTGAAAATTTATCATGGTTAAAGTGGCACTATCACCGATTGAAAATCAAACGAAAATACCATGGCGCCATCTAGCGGCAGTGATATCGTTTAGCGCGGCCTAATCCAGGTGCTCCCTCTGTATAAACTCGATAATCCAACTCTCAAAAAGTTAACATTCCAAAGTTCAGGTGTTTGTTTCAACAAGTCACAGAATTGAACACAATGAAATTCAACCTGTATGCCAAGAAACATTTCTTGCTTTATCCCACATTATGAATAACACAACGGCTATGTATAAAAGCCCACCTGTTGAGTACTGCGGGTCAAACTAATGCAGTAAATCGTGTATTAAACGCCCACGCAAATTTAATGCCCATCACCCGTCCTAAAACTGCTTTCTCCAAATCTATATATATATAATTACACAAGATCCGCAACGCAGTCATTGGCAGCGCAGCAGCAATCTGCATCTGCAGCAAGCACGACATACGATACCATCTCCGCTATCTACCGACGGAACGGCAAATTATAAGAGTAGCAGCCAAGGCCCGCTAAGATAGTAGCTGCGCCCGGAACGCAAAGGCCAGCAGCGCGAACATACGATGCCATCTACCGACCGAACGGCAAATTAAATGGGGGGGGGGAGCGATACCAAGGGGGGGGATGGGAGCGAGACGACGCGGAATGAGCGAGCGAAGCGAGCGATTCTGCTAGCTTTGAAATAATAGTGTTAAAGCCCACTCCTTAACTTGTCATTTTCTGCCTCATAGCTATAAGTTTCAACATATACGATAAACACCATGTGCCACAGCATTCCACAAATTTGTAAAGTTGGCATTTCGAATACTACCGTTATCCCGAATATAAGACACTACTTTTTTTTTAATTTATGCAGCTGTATACCATTAAAAAGCAACATCGTTTTACACTCGCATTCAATCCTAATGTTAAACAGCTGCAGCCTTGCCCTCCCAAAATTCAGATTCTCCGTTAACAGGCAAGTCTAGTAGAATCTGCAATTTTTATGTGTTTGGTACTACAAAACAATGCAGTACAAAAAATAATTATATACAGTACTGTAGCTATGAGACAGCAAATGGGGATATATTTTTTTATTGTGCTCGTTAAAATTTAATACAAGTACCGTACTGTATTCAGTTTAATATTTAAAAAATTCAAGTTTAAAATAAATCAGTTACTCTTTCATTCACAGCTTCCAGTTTGGTTACAGGAAAAAAAAATTTTTACTGAAAAATACTAGCCTATTTCTTAATTCTGAATTTGACCTGCATTTTTACCAACGAATTTTTGCTTCCAGGATTAATCCTTAACTCTTAGTGAAGCTGACATGCCCTAAAATTTTTGCTTTCAGGAGACATTACTAGCAGTGACAAACAAGTCTCGGTAGATTTTTGCTACCCGGATGCATCAGCATCGCATGCTTGAAGCTTTATGCTTCCTGGATATATTGGTTGCACTGGAATTCTTCACGAACGAACTATTCCGACGGCGTCTCATTGCACAGGCAGCACTGAAACGCTATCTATGAAGCATACAACGCAATAATAAAATCTCTGCATCCATAAACTAGACAGCTAGAATTAAGTATAATGTATTCTGCTCCAGATAGTCAATTTGATGGAAACTACTTCAGGAAACGTTAGTGCTTATAGAGCAGTGACATTTGCCGCCATATTGGCACCAGTATGGGTTTTGGAGGGCATAACTACAAGGTGCACTACATAAAAATGGAGGGAAAAACAACGGATGAGCGGATTTCTTAGGCTTAAAATAACGTTGTTTTCTCCAACAACAAAAATCGGGCGTTTTAGGTCTAAGAAATCACTCTTCACAGCATCGGCTTCAGTATGACGCCCTTCTGTTTCTCTCCGCAGTGCCCCTTGCAGCTAACCCATTAAGACTCCAGCATAGAGTTATATACAATAATAATACGTCGTGTAGTTATGCCCTCCAAAACCCACACTGGTGCCAATATGGCGGCAAATGTCACTGCTTTATAGGTACGTAGCCATTGAAACTACACTCACTCAACTGATAAGGCTTAATGTTATTGGGCACGACTATGTAGTCACTAAATATTAATTTTCTGACAAATGTTTTATTAAAATGGTAATTAAAAGCTAGACTTGCTTAAAATTCTGGTAAGAATGGCAAAGCAAATTAAGTTTTTAATTACGTTTAAATATGGTTGATATGGTTGACAGAATAGAATTGAATGGAATGAGTCGGTCAGTAGGCTTAGAGCTTTTTAAAGGCCCAATCGGCAGATGTTTATTTTCGGAAGTGGAAGTTACCGACATCATTTCAGTTGTTTTTTGCCCCATAAGAGAGGAAGCCGGAGTACCCGGAGGAAACCCTCGTGCAAAGGGCGGGGACACAACCGGAGAAAGACCAGTACATATACACTTCCCTTCACAAGGATCGAACCCGAGTCAGTATGAAGACAGAGATATACAGCCGGGACCAAGACGCCTATCGAATCTGACGCCCCACTGCCTGCGACTAACTGGGCACCCAAGTTGCGAAGTTGTCACAGATCCGAATTCGGTCAATCCTTATATAAAAAAAACGATTATACACACCTCAAAATCCAAATACTAGTTGTACATCCCAGAAAACATGTGTCAAAATCATGTTTCAAATTTAAGACCTGGTTTTACAAATGAAACTTAAAAAATAAATCCCTTCTACTCGTGGCGTTTTTCGTTTTTAAGACCATGGTCTTAAATTCGGGGATTTACAGTAGGCTTCACAAAATGTCCATGCAGGGAATTCATTTTGCTCGTTCAAGTTTATTTTCGAAAGATGGCTTGAATTAGAAGCATCTTACTTCGGTTTTCGAAGCATTTTCGATGGGTTGCTTTCACAAACTGAAACTGCAACAGAACGCGAAGTTCAGCCAGAAATAGCCTACAGCGTTGTTGCGCTTCAAAACCTAGAAACGGAACCACTGTTTTGATTTCCATTACGATTGAGCATCGTCACCCAACTTTTGCTGCCCATTCGGAAACGCTGATGAGACTTCCATTTTTGTATTATTCCAAAAAACAGAACTTTGCTGATTTCTGCAATTTTCCTAGGATTTTTCTAATATCTTTTTCCAAAAGTTAATAGTTCATAACCCAACGAACTTTATATAGCGTCGAAGTCCCCGAAGAAAATATGACTTCAGACGAAAGTACTTGTTTCTTGACAAACACAAATTTTTAAAATCTTCTCTGGTTAAAATGGGGGCGCGGACTTGTATCGACACGAAGTAACGTGAATTCCGAGATTTTGTTAAATACTGACTCCCCTGTGGGAGCCGGAATTACGGTAACTCCGGTTTATTAATTTTCTCTAAAAGCGTTGGAAGTAATCCGCAATTGTGGTAACACGGAGTTACCCTAACTCTTGTTTAATTTGACAATAATATGGTTATGGTTTCCTGTTTTATATGTATAGCCGCAGCGAGCGCGGCAGCGTGAGCAAGGAAGGGATGTTATTTATGGTAATTCCGATTCCCTTGCAAGCGTCCGTATTTCAGAAAAAATCAAGAATTACGGTAACTCCGTGTTACCATAATTCCGGATTATTTCGGACACTTTTAAAGCTAATTAAGAACCCGAACTTACTGTATTTCCGGGTCCCACATTCGGGTCAGCATTTAAGAAAATCCCTGAATTAACGAGACTCCGTGTCAATACAATTCCGACGCCCCATTAAAATACATCAGGGTTTTGGCAGTAGGCGTTACCAGAACCGGTACCTGACTCAATTCACATCGTATTCCAAAACTTACCGCTCGAACACAGTCGATGACCGGGGCCTTGTTCTCAGGATGGTCCTTGTACTTTAGCTTGGTCTCGTCCGAGACGAGACTCCATAATTTGTCCAGATTTATGATTGGGTGCCAATAGTGGTTCTTGTGCAGATGGAAGTGTCGCATCCCCACTTTGCCAAAATACCCAGGATGACTAGAACACAAAGTAAAAGAAAATACAATTAAACTTCACGGGACCGGAATCCCCAACCAATTAGGTTTATAAAGAAAGAAATCACAAGGTAAAGGGTAAATGAAGCAAGCAGTCTGCATTAAAGACTGACCTTGTGAGGATACACAATACACTAGTCTGAGAAAGACAGAAAAAACTACTGCCCCGACTGGGACTCGAACCCAGGACATCCCATTTACTAGCCGGGCGCTCTAACCACTGCACTACCGGGAAGGGTACTGGCTACAGGCTCCAGCCGAGCTAAGTAGCTGTTCAATTTTTCTCAGTGGTTACCTAAAGATCACAAACAAACATACAAGGAGGGAAAGCAACTTTGCTTCTTGGCCTCCACACTACAAATAATGCAAGTAGTAAATAAAGAAAGAAATGCATGTTTGGCATTTTTGTTCACGCCCCCCCCCTTTTTTTTTTTGTCTTCGGTCCTTTCTCTTTTGTCGTCCGATAAGTTCATGGTTTTCTTGGTCAACAGAATTTTTTTGAAGCCACTAAAAATTAATTAAGTGGTTCTCGGGAGCGGTGCTGAAAAAAAGTGACGCGAGCGTGCAGTGTTTTTATTTTACGTTTTATTCGTGATTTTTCACGCGGGGAGATGGCTTTTTTTTTTTTTTTTTTACCCAACAAAACGAAATCAGTAGCTTATATTTTGTTGTGGGGTACAATATCCATGTTTTGATGCCAGAATCAGCGTGCAACAGTTGTATGTTTGATAAAAGTCGTTCTTTAAATCCAAGTTTTTAGTTGTGACAAGCTGCTGAACGACCGTTAGGCCCGTATTCTGAACGCTGACTGAAACTCGAACTTGACTTGAAATGACGTCACACCTATTTAGTGCCATTCACCACCAGAACTTCTTTTGGATATACATTTGGAAGAAATCGGGTGGTGAATGGCACTAAATAGGTGTGACGTCATTTCAAGTCAAGTTCGAGTTTTAGTCAGCGTTCAGAATACGGGCCTACGATTCGTTTCGAGGCGATCATGTGAATGGAGCAAAGAGCACATGTGGTCATCGGCTCCAGGAAATGTTTGGTGAAAGTGCTGATGCGTGATAGGAATTTTTTTTTTTACACAATGTTATAAAAAACGTTTCATGCGTTAAGAAAAAAACCCGTACGTGCGCTCCTGAGAACCACTTAATTAATTTTTAGCGGCCTTAATTAATTCCTTAAAAGGGTGACTTTTTTGTACGTTAAAAAAAAATTTACTAAGTCCGTGCCGATCCAATCATTACCCTGATCGGAACATGTTCGGATTGATTGGCAAAACGATCACACTGCATTTTACCAGTAACCAACCAAATCTTATTTGAGGGGAACACCCTCAAACTTATCGTACAGATACTATCCCATTTCAGTTTCTACATCGTATCTATCTATATATATATAATTACACAAAATCCGCAAGGCAGCCAGCAGCAGCAGCAAGCAGGACATACGAAGCAGTCATCTGCATCTGCAGCGCAGCCAGCAGGACATACGATGCCATCTACCGACCAAGGCTGAGATAGTAGCTGCGCCCAGAACGCAACGTCCAGCAGTGTGAACATACGATGCCATCTACCGACCGAACGGCAACTTAATGAGGGAGGGGGGGATGGAAGGGGAGTGAGACGACGCGGAATGAGCGAGCGAAGCGAGGGAGGGGGGCCGGAGCGGGGGGGTGGAGGGAAGGGAGTGAGACGACGCGGAATGAGCGAGCGAAGCGAGTGACTCTGCTAGTTTGTAATAATTGACGTTCAAAATTAGCAGCTCCTGTTCAATCGTCTCGATTAGTGTACCTACTAATTCTATTAGACAGGAGGGAAAAGCCAGTGGCTCAAGACGGGTTAAATAAATACGGATGCAGACTTATTTCCGTTGCCTTTTGGACTTGTATGTTAGACTACCTGAGCGGGAATCGAACCCACGACCTTTGAAATCAAAGACCGAGGTCCTACCGCTGACCCATACTGACATGGCCAAAAGGAAACGTCTATATGAAGCATTTAACACGATTTGCAGACGTATTTATTTAACACATTTCGAACCATTGGCGTTCCGTGCTGTTTAATCCTTAATTTTACGATTTATTGTGTGTTCCTTTCGGTTTCGCTGGTGTGTGGTGTGCAATCAAGCACCCCTCCAGTGCCAATTGGAAAAAGCTTATGTTTACGTCTATATGTGTGCGTGTTAAATACTGCCTATGGACGTTTCCTTTTGGCCGTGTCAGTATGGCTCAGCGGTAGGACGTCTTCCTTTGATTTCAAATGTCGTGGGTTCGATTCCCCGCTCAATCAGTCCGACATATAAGTCCAAAAGACAATGTAAATAGGTTTGCATCCGTATTTATTATAATTTCTTAGCATCATCTTGTTAGCAGCAAAGAATTTTTTCATGATCGCGAGGTGCAGAAACAAATTTCGATCGCCTAACGCTGGACGCTGGATGCTGTACTTTCCGCGTGGATCTCGCAAACGATCAGTGTTGCTTGAGCAAAGCTCGCAAGTGTATGTGCACAATGGTGTCTTTCTGATAAAATTGTGCAAATGATGTAATGTTTCTATTCGTTCTGCTGGTTCTGCCCACGACGCTATGAGCGCTCGACAAGCTATCGGCAAGGTTGACGTTTCTCCACAGATCGGTTAAAGATCAGATTGGAAGCAAAACTGCTGATCGGTACAGCCGTAATATTTACTAAGTCTAGGCCGATCAGCTTTTTTTCTAAGCGAGCCGATCCCGAGCCGAACGTTAACCCGAGCCGAAACTGGCCGATATCAAACCCCGATTCCAATTACCGATACGAAATCCTTATAACTGATCCAAATTTGCAATTAACCGAAAACTGTAATACTGAAGTACATCCTTAAAATAAAACAATGTACTTTTGAATGCATGGCATAAATAAAGCATAGTCATAAATGCAGATAATTTTTTTTTTAAATATTGGTTTAAAATTTAAAATCTTTTTAAAACACAAACCCCTAGTAAAATTTAACATTTTGCCCTGTAATTTCTAAACAATAACAGACAGCTGCTTGGGGTTTGGACCATTAGTAAGGTGGTGAAAATCCTTCAAAATGGTGTATCAAACGTCAAAATCGGTCGACGAGAAATGAAAATATCTGTAACTAAGACAGCACAACAATGCTATATAAAACAGGACATATACGGGGGTATATGGCAGGTTTTATAAAGCATTGTTGTGATATGAGTCCCATTTGCATGAAAATACAATGATTTTCCATTAGCAGTCCCCCTAGCTTTCATTAGAATTAGTTAGAGCAAGGATTAAGAGACACAGAGGCGTAGGTCCCGTTTGCATGAAAATATTGTGACTGAAAAAAAAAACATGACGTCATCAGTACTGTGCCGAAAACACAGTTGAAGACACAGTTCGAATCATTACTTATAAAAACATACAAACAAACAAAAGAATAGAGATTATCGAGATTCCCACTGTGGACACACAAACAAATATTACGATCTTAGTTATACAGATTTGGTTTATCACCGATCTATCTGGGTTTTATCTACCGATCCCGGTTTCTACAGATATTGCAATTATCGGTTACGATCGGGATCAGCCCAGCCCGGCCCTAATATTTACAGGACTGAAAAAGGAACCAAGTTTTCTCAGATGTCCTAAATGTCAGCAAATTCAATTCTGAAGCAGAACTGACAATAAAACTCATCATTGAAAACATTTCTCAGTACAGAAAACATTTACATTTCCAGGAGAAAAGAATTTGAAACAAAATTTGCCACTTCGCCACATAATTAGTGACAACAGACCAGTGGCAAGATCAGCGCGGGCGCACGTCGTGCCAGAGAAATCTGTCTTCTGTGCAGACTATTTAAAGCCCTTTCTAACAACGTACCTTTTCACGTTTACGAAACGCAAGCTTTTAAAAACAAACTTTAAATTTATTTTGGACGGCTGTTTACCTGTAGTTGCCGAATTTGCCAGTATGCAAGCAACTTTTGAAGTAAAATGTCCTTTTGCATCGTCATGTCTTTGCTACACCTTTTAGTTACAAATGCGTTTTTTGTCTCTTGCTCTGTCTATCGTTCATGCAATGCGTTCGTCTATCGAGTACCTGCTGCCGCCGCGTGATTTATCGTAATAGTCAGGGAGGAAATAGTCAGTGGTAGGAAATTTAGGGCTACTGTGCACAATTTTCCAACTTTTATTTTTCACTTGGGATTTGTTGTTTACATCCAACGGAACAGTTTTCCACACGTTGACACATTGGCAATACGCATTTAATGTATTAGGCATTAAAGATGGCGGCCAAAATGGCGCTCAATTTATGTGTTGAAGTTTCATTTTACTTGTTAAAATGTACACGGATAAAAATTGGTGATTATTAATTGAAATAATCAAATGTACAATTCAGAAAATTGCATCTCTTTAAGTGCTGTTGTGCTTTACCAATCATATATTTTACGTAAAGCACAACAGCACTTAAACAGATGCAATTTTCTGAATTGTACATTTGATTATTTCAATTAAAAATCACCAATTTTTATCCGTGTACAATTTAACAAGTAAAATGAAACTTCAATCACATAACACCTTTTTTTACGGCACAGTTGACGTTTTTGTTTGTAATATCGCTTATGGTTTTCGAGAAAAATGGATTTTAGATCATTTTCAGTCATTGTTTGGCTAATTTAAATTAATGCTAACAGACGTCTCAATTTGTCAACTTAGAACTTTAAACTGCTGCTGCGTCGTTTCTAATTCAGGTGGATGGCTCCATTCTAAAGGAGGGAGTGTCTTTTTTGCAATTAGGGTCGTTTAAAGGGTCTACGACTGTTAGGAACCGAGCTACACCCGTTAGGGGCGGGTATTACAATCACCGTTGGATTTTTCGCTCATTTTCAACTTTCCACTGCTATTGTGACGTGTCTGCTTTAGGTAGATAACTCCAATTAAATTCATCCGAAAGGTGGGACTGTCTAATTCTTTGTAACAATGGTAGTTGAAAGGGTTTACGACCGTTAGGAACCGAGACACGCCCATTTTACTAGGGGCTGGTATCATAGCCACTGTTGGATTTTTCAACTCCTATTGTGACGTGTCTGATTTAGGTAGATGACTACAATTGGATTCATTCGAAAGTTGGGAATGTCTTCTTTGCAACAAGGGTAGTTGAGCGGGGTCTATGACCGTTAGGAACCGAGCTACGTCCATTTTACTAGGGGCTGGTATCACAGTTACCATTGGATTTTTCGCTCATTTTCAACTTTCAACTTTTATTGTGACGTGTCTAATTTAGGTAGATGACTACAATTAGATTTATTCGAAAGGTGGGATTGTCGTCTTTGCAACATGGGGAGTTGAAAGGGTCTGCGACCATTAGGAACCGAGCTACACCCGTTTTACTAGGGGCTGGTATCACAGTCACCGTTGGACTTTTCGTTCGTTTACAACTTTCAACTGGTGCTGAGACGTTTCTAATTTATATAGACCCTTTCAACTACCCTTCTTGCAAAGAAGGCATCCCTACCTTTCGAATGAATCTAATTGGAATCATCTACCTAAATTAGAAACGTATCAGCACCAGTTGAAAGTTGTAAATGAGTGAAAAGTCCAACGGTGACTCTGATACCTGCCCCTAGTAAAATGGGCGTAGCTCAGTTCCTAACAGTCGTAGACCCTTTCAGCGACCCTTGTTGCAAAGAAGACACTCCCACCTTTCAAATGAATCTAATTGGAGTCATCCGCCTGAATTATAAACAATGCAGCAGCAGTTGAAAGTTGTAAGTTGACAAATTGAGATGTCTGTTAGCATTAAATTAGCCAAAAAATGGGCAAAAATGGCCTAAAAATCCATTTTTCTCGAAAACCATAGTAGATAAGAAAAAAATGTATGGAAATGACATTGTAGATCACATTATTGCGAACAACTTTTATCTCAACCATTTTTGCATAGCACTAAGGGTTCTTGCATAATCGGCCAAATGTCAAAATTGGTAGCCATTTTGGCCGCCATTTTTAATGCCTAATACATTAAATGAGTGTTGCCAAGGCCCCAACATGTGGAAAACTATTCCTTGGGATGTAAACAACAACTTCCAAGTCAAAAATAAAAGTTGGCAAAATGTTCACGCTTTTTTTACAATTGCTCCCTCAGTATAAGCAACAACATGGCAGCGCAAGCTGAGAATTACAGTGCAGTGAAAGCAGAAATGTTTTGTATCTTTTTAAGCCATTTGCAGCACATTAATCAACAAGAAAATATGTCAAAACTGCCCTTGTATCTACATATGAACATAGCAAATTAAAAAAAAATGAATGAGTAAAGAATTTAATGGTAGCAGATTCAGCGCGACGATATGTGGACGGCCGCCGTGGACAATTTTTGGCCAATTTCTGCCATTTTGTCAATTATTTTTGACCGATTTTGACATTCCAACACAACATTTTAATCGTCCCGACGAGACCTTTTCATTGGTGCAACAGCCAGATCAATAGGGCAAAACGTAAAAGTTATTCAATCAAAACCAATAAATACGTGGTATAATAGCATAATGACAAAAACAGTTAGCTCCAGTCTTTTTTGGTACAAAAATTGGTGTCGCGAACATTGGCAGAAGGTTCTGCTTCTGGGCAACCATGTTCTGATACGTTGGCTACTTAGCCTAAATGAAAATGTGCATTACGTAGTATCATAGGTCGGAAGGCATCAGAAGCAGCACATCATGATAACAATGCCAGAATAAGAAGCCAAAAACGCCAGAATTGAAAAAGTTTTGCAAACACTGTTAAGTCTTACTGGACAAAAAAAATCCCACAAAAACTTCCTATAAATTTTCGCTGCGTAGGCAAAAGCCATATTCAGCGAATTTCCACTGTTCTCTGGAATTTTCCACCTCGTTCGGGCGTTCTGGCATATTCTCAATACACACTATAGCAGACATTGAACTGCTGACTGGCTGTAGTTATCTTTCTTCCCACTATGTGGCGTCTCAAAATGAGATCACTACCCCTTTATACTTTTTCTGTAAAGCATTCGCCCCTGAGGCAAAAAAGGGTTCTTACAGTGCACATCCTCCACCGCCTTAGCCTCCCTCATCCTATTTTCCCTGCCGTGTCTGTGGGGACAGTGGGGGGGGTTATGGTAGAAGACTAGAAGAATTGCTTGGTTGGTGTAGACTTTTCCTTTTTTTTCCCCAGCCTGTGTATGTATACATCCCCGGATATGCTGGGAAGAACATATCGACTGCTGTCGTAAGTTAGCACGACTGAAAACCTGATCCTGTCCCTGTTTTTGATGGCCAAACCTTATAAAATACGATAATTAAATATGAACCTGGCTAAAATAACCCAACGACACACAAGCTACTTTCATTCTTTTAAATACAACTTTTTTACAATGCTTTAAAAAAAATTCTGGTTCTACGTGAAGCTATCTTTTTACCATCACTATGTTCTTACTGCCACGACCTGATAAGCCACCAATTTGATGTCTTATTTTAAATATTAAAATATAGTTTTAAAAGTCTAGTGTTTTTTTTTTACTGCAAAATAGGATAATAAATAAAACAAACATAGGAGAACATTTTATAATATGGTTTTGCTTCGAGAGTAGCAAAATTGTAAACACGCCCGATGCGCTTACTTTGACTGGAATTCAACGGATGTAAGCAGGGGGTGCAAGCCATGGCCAAATAAGGATTTTAAACTATTGAAATTTAATTTAACTTATCAATAAGCAGATGCGTATCTAAAAAACAAAGTGAAGAGCGTGAGCAACGTGCAACAAATGTAAATAGTTTATCAAAAGAATGTTGAATAACTGTTTTAAAACAGAAGCCCATGTTAAATGGGTTGAAGGTCAATTTGGTTCATTCCACCATCACCAGAGCGCGTGTCAATAGGCGTCGGTCTTCTGGCCGAAATTGTGTGAGTTGTGCACCCTTTCAATAAAGTGGCTTTAACCTAAACAAAAATGTACCTTGCTTCAAGTATTTAAAATTTTTTAAAGTGGGCTTAAGACTTCAAAAGAGTCTGCATTAAATAGTATGCTTTACGCCAAAAGAGTCTGC